>JACEGR010001678.1:0-156697 GCA_014170235.1 Listronotus bonariensis
CATTGTACTTCGATTCAGGTGTGTGCACATTGTTTTTTTAGTGCCCCAATATCATTGGTACAGTTCAAAAGAGTAAAATTAAAATAAGTTTTTTATATACCAATTTTGAAGTTCAATATTTCCTAACGGTGAACCTTTCTGGAGACCCTGTATTATAAAAATATTAAACCTTTCAACACCTTTTTAAAATAAAAATTGGATAATAATTTAGAAGGAATTTTCTACTGCAGACTAAACCCAGTGTCTTAAGCGAGGTAAGGAGGGAGTTTGTTGACACGAGACTTAAATACTTGAAGATTTGGGGGAAGGAAAGACCTCCGCGGGCAGCAGGTTCCACAATCTAGAAACTCCAGGGATAAAAGAACGAGCAAAGTGGGAAGTTTGGGGCCTGTCCAGTTGAACCATATGGGGAGATGCATACGCGCGGCACCACGAGTTTCTCTGTTGGGAACTGTGACTGGAAAAACAATACTAGTGGGCTAAGATGGTTCTCTTTAGTAATTTTTAAAGACTGAAGGGGCGCCGCAGCAAACTGGCCATTAATTCATGCTCAGGTAGAAAAATACAATAGAAACCAAAGTTCCCAGTTTTCTGAAAATTATATAGCGATGCATCACATTTCTGGGTCCGATTCTTTTTTGTGTAAGTGGGTATATATTTTTTTGTATTTAGGATTTTGTATTATGTAGGTGTAGTAGGTAGCTTATTTTAGATTTTATATTTAGTAAAAAATATTACAACTACAATCTAAATGTAAAAAGGATGTAAAACTTCTTAAAGTTAGCGCAATTAACCCTTACAGTAAAAACTCTTATAGTTTAGCTTATCTTTAGAATAGGCCTTAATATGTTTTTTTAAATTTTTTAAATTTTAGGAATTACAAAATTAGTTGTGTCAGCCGTACTAAGGTACTTCCATGGCTTCTGCTCTGAAGGAATTGTCCAGTATGAGTTTCTCCACTCACGGTTCCCCCAAAGAGAAACTCGTGGTTCCAGAAGCGTATGCATCCCTATACGGTCCAACTGGACAGGACCCCCGAACTACCTTGCTTTGTTTGTTCTTTTATCCCTAGGAAGTTTCTTACTTGTGGACACCTGCCACCACGCAGGTTCTTTCCTGCCCCCAAATCCTTCAAGTATTTGAGTCCCGTGTCAACAAACTCCCTCTTACCTCGCTTAAGACACCCACGGTACGTTAGTATTTAGGCTTTTAGCCTTCGTGGTTTGTCCAAAAGATAAAAAAAAAGTACTTATATGTGCTTATCAGTGGGTTTTTGAGCTCACTAGTCCCCCAAGTCGTAAAACAATAATAAGATCTAGTTAAATGTTGGATAGGTATAGAAGTACTTTAGAAATGTAATATCAAAATTACTGTAATGGGTAATTTTCACAAACTTTTCAAATTCAAACACAAAAAAATCCAGAGATTTTCCAGCAGAGCTCATTTTGAATTACACCTCGAGGCTGTTTGTAATAAAGCCTAAAAGTTTCTAGATTTTACCACTTCTTTCATCCCTTTAGGGCAAGGGTGAATTTTAAATTAGAAGCGCTGTAGCAAAATGTGTTTTCTGATTTCGCTATCTTGTTTTAACACATACAGGATTTAGCAGTGGCGGGCTGATATTTTTACTTGAATATGTACAGGGTGTTTTTTTAGATTGTGTACCAGGATACAGGCTAAACGGTAAGAGATACCAAATAACTAAGATAGTGTCCCGTTATCTTTTTTAGTTTTTAATTGAATGGCGCAATCAGATCAACGCTAACTTGATTGATTTAGAAGATACAGGGTGATTGTTAAAATTCGTCGATTTTTAATATGTCTTATTGCTCGGACACTTACGGAGTTGAAAAAAACTTTAAATACAAAAATTTTATAACTTTTACGTAGAATCCAGTATCATTACACAAAATAAATATAAGTGTTTTAATTTTTAAGATATAACACAAACTTACATTTTTTTAAATGGGACACTCTATGTGTATCTCAAAAAATTGCATTTTTTGTTGCGATTACAACAATATATATCACTTAATATTTTGTATTGTCCTACACAGCAGAAAATCACAAAAAAATTTAAAGAAAATAGTTGGTCATGGATTGTATCAATATTAATTTATTTTTAAAGGGCATGTATATAAAAAACCCAATTTAACAAGAATACTAAAACATTTAATAACCAAAACAATAACAACCACAGAAAATAGGTTCATTTATAATAGCAACTAAACAATTATCTTAAGTACTCTATATTTTTGAGCTGATGAATCATTACAAGATGTGCTCAAATGCGTTCCATCTTGTTTGATATATTTATGAACTCATCTTGTAGTCAAATAAATGGAAGTAAATATTTGGTACACTTTAAATAAAATTAAAATAATTTGCTTTAAGTTTTTTTTATGAAATACCGGAAGAATACCAAATATTTACATCTATATTTGCCACTGGCTTGAATACACAGGAAGAGTTCAAAAATACATCTGTGCATGCAGTCTGTATATTTTTGGAAGCTCTCCTTTCGTAAATATGCATGATAATTTACCAGTTTTCATGTAGTATACCCACAAGGGTGGGTCAATAAATGGACTATTTTTATTTTGACTTCTGGCACTAAAAAATTGTTTCTTAGAGGAACCTTCAAAGAATGCTCGGCGCTAAACAGCTCTTTAATTTTAATATGAAGATCCGCTTTATTACAGCCTGCACTAATTTTTTCAAAACCATACAAAAAAAATATCTTACAGCAAAACATTAAAAACGTTTTTGTAGAAAATTAAATGCTTTACAAAAAAGGATTTTATACTTTTGATAAATCTAACCATTTAAAAGATATTCAAGGTCAAAGATTAAAAAAATTTAAGAAAAATATTTTTTTTTTATTTTGTAACTTAGACCTTTTTTGTAAAGCGTGTAATTTCTGATTAAAATAGTAGAAACTTAATTGTGAATAATTATTTTCAGTTACAAAACTTAAAATAAAAAGTTATTTTTCTTAAAATGGTTAGATTTATTAAAAAGTACAAGAGAGCGTTCAATTTTATACCAAAAACTTTTTAGCGTTTTGCTGCATTAAGCGACTGGTAAGGTATACTTTTTTGTATGAGACTAAAAAAACTTAGTAGGGCATCAACGGCGCGGCGGGATGAAATATCCTACCGCTATATACCGAAGTTTTTCTAATAAGTAGACGCTCGTTATAGCCCCATCAATAAGTTCCAGGCAAAACTTGTCAGAGAGAAGAGAAAGCGAGAGAGAGAGTCATGGTGGATAACATAGACAAACAGGATGTCTTTTTTAACAGTCTTCAAAAGAAGTAAAATAATGTGTGCATAGATTTTGAATCGTTTAAAATGGTAGGTGTATTATTTTACCTAAGTAGCGAGATTGCAATACTTTAAAGGTTGTAATAAACAAAGACGTTAACCCAGACTTTAAACGAAGAAAAACTTGATGGGAACTAGTTGTGGCAAAATGTTATTGGTAATCAAAGTCGGTCTATATAGGGTCACGACATTCGGCCATATTGCTCTGACGATTTATGACGTCACATCTCCCATTTTTGGCCATGTTGTTCAGTGCTGAAGATATACAGTTAATTGTATTAGTAGAACAACCGTTTACACAACAGTTTTTAATTATTATTAGGTTGTAAATTCTTTTACTTTAAATAAAAAACATTTGGTATTACATCTTTCAACAAATATCACTTCCAAAACAATGCAAAATTAAATGCGCAAATTCTAGACGTCACTGGCTTGATCATCAGCTTTGATTTTACGCAGTCTTGCCAACTTTTCTCCGTGGGAGTCCCTTCCTTGCGTCCCCGACCTCGAACCGCCTAAAAGTTGAGGATGTATCGCAACCTTATAAATATAAACTAACCTTGATTGGTAATAAGAAAAAAATGAAGGTCCTTGCATTGCTTAATTCTAAATATTTTCAAATATTTTATTGAATACACAAGTAATTGACAAAAAAACAAAACTATAAGAAGAATTTATAGCTGGGCTTCCTAAAAAAGAAAAACAAATCTAATTTCAAGTACAAAATAAAAACGACTTAGAAATAACTTAAAAGTTTTTACACGTATTTTTGATGAAAACATTTTCTTTTGTAAAAGAGAACATTATTTTTCGTTATATTATAAAACAATGTTTGGCCTGTGGGAAAAGCCAAATATTGTTATAGCCTTTCTAAAAAATATATATCTTTTATATAGACGAGTCAATCATGTTGATTCAGCTTTACAATTTCCTGCCTTTTATTTCGGTGGCTTTTAAATTCAAGAAAATTGAAACGTGTTTTAGCTTTGTATTTTTACTCAAATAGCAATAAAATCAGTATTTGCGCCCTTCTTGGTCTTTAATTATTTATTTATTGAAAATTAATAGTCTAAGAGCTAGCAGCTATTTGGATTAACCTGCAATGTACCTACAAAGCTACAATTTTTTAAACAATTAAAGAAAAGAGAGTGCGATCTCATTATTTACTTTTTGCAAAAGGTTTTAAGACCATTTTTAAATTATTTCTTTTCATGTAGGATGCCTAAAGATTTGTTTTACACAGTTTTAAAAATTAAATCAGGTAGATCACAAACATCACGCAGGCGCAGCACAGTGCGTCGATATGGGTAAAAAGTGGACATCTGGGTATAAAGTCAACATTGAAAAGTACAATTCTTTTTCATTGTCACAAATTGGCAATACCTAGGCTATGTTGGTGCACATTAATTTTTTTTTACAACTTTTAGTTTCCAAATAAATTCAATTGAAACTTGCCCTTCCGTAAGTCACAAAAATTTAGGCAAAAACGTTGTCTATTAAAAAAAATTGTAATACAAAAGTATTAGTTGTTTAAAAATTATTTTTGTGTGCCAAATCTATTAACCTGAGGTAGTATATTTCTGTTAATTATTTGAAAAATTATGCAGTAAGTACACGATAACGCTTTTTTAATTTACAGTCTTTTTTTATAAAGTTAACGTTTCCGTTGACTTATAAAAAAAAGTTTACATTTGTATAACTTCGCAAATATCTTGTTTGACCGGGCCACCTTTAGAGAAAACAAGCGCAAATTTTTTATTTGCTAATATTTGCTATTCTTAGAAAAAAATGCTTTTCTTTCACATGCTGCAGCGGTATTTATTTATTTTGCATTAGTTGATACGGATTCAAAACAAATTTGTAAATGAATCAAATAAATTGAGATTTAAGGTTTTGCATTAATCAAGCCAGGCCATGGTTAGGTTAATCTGTAAACTTAAAATATTTGTTTTACAGTATACAGGGTGATCATTTTTAAGTCGGCACTATTGCTAACTATTTTATTATTGGCGATACGAAGTCGGTTAAATTAGAAGTAGTAGTATTTTTTCCGCTGATTAACGTGCTGTAAAAAAACAATTGAACATCGGGTTTTCGATTTATTGCAAAAAATATATTTTTTTAATGATTCACCCTGTATATTATATCACCAATTGAAAGATCTATCAAGAGTTTTAAACAAAGTCCTCATGTGTTATATCAATTTTTAATAGTTTCGGAAATATGGCCATCCTCGGGAATTTGATAGTAAACTGGCATTATAAAAATAGAACACCCTGTATATTGCATTACCATTAAATAGATATTTTAAAGAGCTTTAAAAAATACCACATTTGATATGTCTATATCTTGTAGTTTTGGAAATATGGTCATTCAAATCGAAAAAAATAGTAGATATTAATGTCTATTTTATCTTTGACACTAAACTTAGTGCTTATAGCTTGAAGCTGTGGAAATAATGAAAATTTAACATAATTTTCAGATTTTGATGGCCATATTTTCAAAACTATAAGAGATAGACATATCAAATGTGGTATTTTCTTAAAGCTCTTTTAAAATATCTATTTAATGGTGATGCATATACAGGGTGTTCTATTTTATAATGCCAGTTACTATCAGAATTCCCGAGGATGACTCGGCTATTAAAAATGGATATAACACATGAGGACTTTGTTTAAAACTTCTTGATAAGGCTTTCCGATTGCTGATATAATATACAGGGTGTTTCATTTAAAAAGTATATTTTTAAATAAATCGAAAACTTGATGTTCAATTGTTTTGTTGACTGCACGTTAATCAGCGGAAAAAATACTACTACTTCTAATTAACCGACTTCGTATCTCCAATAATAAAGAAGTTAGCAATAGTGCCGATTTAAAAATGATCACCCTGTATACTGTAAAACAAATATTTTCGCACAATTTTATCAACATTCATGATTATTATATCAATACAAACATTCGCTAATTTAAAAGCATTGATGTCCATTTTTTCAATTTCGTCACACTGTGCGCAGGTCCGAAATAGTTATGTCAGGGCGCCTAGGCAATGCAATTCTCAGCGCCCCTTAAAGTGCAGTTGATGTGATTACTGGTGAATTCTGACAAACCAAAAATTGAAGAGCAAAAACAAAAGTTTTTGGGTAAAAACCAAGTCATTCAGCACTGCCTTTACGTTTTTCTAGGGAAATAAATTGAAGAGCAAAAAAGCCTCTGGGTATTACCCATCGGCATCGCCTTATACTTGAGGATATAAATTTTCACTTCACGACACATTATACATTTTTCTCTTTGCGCGTGGCCCCTAGCCAAAGCAGGGCCCCTAGCCAATCGGGGCCCCTAGCCAATGCGGGGCCCCTAGCCAATGCGGGGCCCCTAGGCAGTTGACTCCGCCTTACGGATAATCCAATAGGCCGATTTTATAACATGACCTTTACAAACATAGCAGCAGAAATAGTCCCTGGGCCAGTAGTGAAATTGACATAAGGTCAATTAAACCATTTTAGGAGGGTTCCTTTTAACGAGCCTACCACGAATATTTATACCCCCATACATGAAAGCGGCGCCTTTACCCAGCCTGTCAATGTCAAATGTTTCGGTTGTCGGACTGGGCAAACGCGTCCCTTTTTGTCGGACAAGTTTACCACAATGTTTTACATGCATTTTTAAACATTATGCCAAAAATCGTAAGTGTTACAGTCACGAAACCCTAAGACCCATGGACATGTTTTGGGTATCGGATTGGGCGGGTTTTGTAACTGGAACCCTGGAACGATTTTCGGGACAATGTTTAAAAAGGCATGTAAAACATTGTGGTAAACTTGTTCGACAAAAAAGTGACGCGTTTACACAGTCCGACACCCGAAACATTTGACATTGACCAGGCTGGGTTAAAGCTGTGCTTCCATATAGAGCGAATGAATATACGTGGTAGACTTATCAAAGGAATCCCCCAAAAAGGTGTTAAAAGTATTATTATCATAAAGTCAATTTCATTACTGGCCCAGCCCTAAAATGTTGGCAATTTCTACACGGAAATTGACCATAAAGGTAAGATTCTGTATGAGCTTCGCGGCAGGCTACTAACCGCAGACGCAGGCGCCAGAACCTTATACTGATTTCGCTTTCGCCTTGGAAAGTAACGAGTAGCGTTGCTGGTACTAGAGACATTTTGCACCTCTTATTTTTGCAATTCCGTTGTAGTTAACGTTATTCTGAGTCTGCGCAGTAACGCCAACATGATCCGTTATCGTTATTAACCATACCGGACTCCTTTAATTATGGATGAATACCGAAGAGCTTATCGTTATCGTTATCGTTATTGTTAAACTGCGTGGTTGTCGGATTGTAGAATTTTTAATATCAATTATTTAAGAAGGTTGACATTTTATTGCCGTATTAATTAAAATATCATTGATACATAGGCTCTAATTAGCAAAAATCCATAGCAGAAAGAAAAATAAAATAGTGTAAAGAAATTAAAACGGACTTGCATTTTTAAGGATGTTTTAAATCAGTAATTTATTTACATGTTACAATCTGGCACACTTGCTTTTTATTCTACTATCAAACCTAACCTTACTTTTTGTGTTTTGCTTATACTGTATTGTTACATCTACTTTGAAAAACAAAATCAAGAGAATTATTTGCATATATTTAAATATCAATATATAACTTATGGAGAATAAAAGTAAGTACTGATTTTTCGTTAACTTTAAAGTCGGTGAACCACAGGTAAAAATAAGGTTATGTGTGGAAAGCGCAGACGCAAGATAAAATTATTCGAAGAGGCTGCAAAACTCTGTCTAAAACTGCTGCTGTAATCGTTATGTTTAATAACGATAACCGTAAGGAGGCCCAAAAACGTTTGTTATTTTAAGAGGTGCAAAATGTCTCTAATGTAAACAGCTCTGGCGCTTGCGTCGGCAGTTTGTAACCTGCCGCGATGCTCGGAATTATACCTTTAGCTTTTGTACGGTTAATGGTCGGTTTACATCCCTTTCCGGAGCAGCTTATTGTACCAAGGAGTGACATGGTGTGGCCAAGCCAATATTCTAATTTAAGCCCTTGTGATTTTCTTTTAAATACTTATCACAAATACTTTTTTCTTCTTAAAAAAAAAGTAAGCTCATCGTTTACATCTCGACAAATATAAAATAATTCATAATTTATCTCCATTACTTCAAATTATTCAAGTATTCCCAAAAGTTTTAACTCGAAACCAAATATTTGTCGAAAAAGTAAGAACGCAAATACATTCTCGATTTTATTGACTTTCATATCTTACGGTAGAAAATGTTACCCAAAAAATCTTTTACAAAGAAAATGTAAGTTAAGGGATGCAAAAGTAATAAAATTGTTTTGCCCTGGGATATTAGACATGTAAATACTAAAATTTGTAGGGTGTGTGCTGTGTATAAATTTTTAAAGAAAAAAATTGGCAAAGGGAGATGATATAAAAAGTATGTAAGCGTATTTCTAAATAAAAAATATTGAGATAATTTAGTATCTGTTATGTAAATGTGTCCTAAAGGAAAAGTAAACATAAGTAATAATACAGGGTGGCCCACCATATTCGACACGGTCTGTAGCTGGATAACCATGGGGTTTTTAAAAAAGTAAATACTGAAACATATACAGGTCGGATAAGGCCACAGTATAAAATTATTTTACTCTATACAGGATGTCTCAAAAAAGTGTGACGTATCAAAGTTATATTGTTTTAAATGGAACACCCTATATTTTATGACGGTTTTAGATTCTTCATAAAAAAATAACTCAAGTTTGTTTATAGTACTAAGTGTCTAATTTTATTCGTTTTTGTGATATTTGATTTTTTTCAAAATGCAGGGGTGCAATTAAATTTATTTTTTTAACCATATAAACTCCTTAAACTTTAAAATTTGTTACCAAGATTAGGAAAAGTCTGCCTTATCATATGTAGGTCATATCAAGATCATAGATTATACAGGGTGATCAAAAATAATTTCAATTTTTTAGAAAGTCAAATTGCAATATCTCTCTTATTTTAAATGCAACACCCTGTATTTTTTTACACCACATAATGACAAACCAAATGCTCTTTTAAATGGTGTACCTATAGGTTGCCTATACCTATCTTTTAAACTTTTTATGTAAATTCCGTTTTAACATATTTTTATTCCAAATGTCTATTTAAATGTAAGTAGGCTGTGATATAGCTATGCCTATTTACTAAGCCGTTATTGCAGAATGTAAATTTGTTGAAAAAAGCACAAAATTAAAAGATTTTGAATTATCTGCCACCATTTTTAAAATTCACAGAAAAAATTCATTACTTGCTTATAATGCTATTTCCAATAACACTTATTTCAGCTGAATGTAGTAATGATAAACCTTGTGTTTTTAAACAATCTTAATAACGCTTCTGGTCAGTTATGACGACATTCTGTGACCTATAACTCGTTTCTTCCATTATCCATAATCACTGTGTCAAATTTTTAAAGCAACTATTAAGGTTATCAGATGGTTTCTCCTGGAATATTTTTCAGGATTAACTCTAGACTAAAGTAAACCATTTTTTTCACATCCTACCAGTATTATATCATCTTAATTGTTGTAGAAGAAGGGTTTTTATTTAAAATCATTGAAATTTCTTTTAAACTGACTAAAACACCAGTAATTAATAAATGGTCGTTGTTATTGTCTTAAGAAAAATATTAATGGCTGCTATGTCACAGCCAACTTTAATTTAAATAATCATTTGGACTAAAAATTTGTAAAAACAGATTTTACTAAAAAGCACAAAAGATAGGTATAGGCAACCTATACACCATTTAAAAGAGTATTTTATTTGTCATCATGTGACGTAAAAAAATACAGGGTGTTCCATTTAAAATAAGAGAGATATGGTTATTTGATTTTCTGAAAAATTGAAATTATTTTTGATCACTCTGTACAATATTTGATCTTGATTTGACTTACGTATGATATGGCAGACTTTTTCTAATCTTGTTACACCTTTAAAAGTTTAAAGTGTTAAAAGTGTTAAAGTAAAATCAATTTAATTTTACCTCGGCATTTTTCAAAAAAATCCAATATCACAAAAACGAATAAAATTAGACACTTAGTACTATAAACAAACTTATTTTTTAAAGTATAAACTAAAACCGTCATAAAATATAAGGTGTTCCTTTTAAAAATATATAACTTCACACTTTTTGAGACACCCTGTATAGACTAAAATAATTTTATACTGTGCTCTTATCCGACCTGTATATGTTTCAGTATTTACTTTTTAAAAACTCCATGGTTATCCAGATACAGACCGTGTCGAATATGGTGGGCCACCCTGTATACCGGATTTCTCAATTAAAATAGGATAATTAAGGCTGTTTTTGGTTAAACCGGAAGTAATAGGGAACAACTAAATTCGTTAAAAAATGCATATTTATGTGGTTCTTTTGTGCATCAAATTGTATTTTAGGGTAATTACCTAGAAACTGCCCGCTGGTATACGGGTTTGTTTTGGGGCGCTGATCATGAATCTAAGTTTTTTTATTTTTTTATCTTTTATGACATCTCAGGAAGGCTTATGCCTAAATACCAGTGTACCGTGAGTGCCGGGTTACTGGATGATTAACCCATTATTTTCGTGTTCCGTCAACGTTATCCAAGCACTGAAACGTTCAGTTTTTGCATTTCACAGTACCTTTTAGACAACGCGGTAGTGCCACCACGGACGTTATTTTTAAATAACTACTACCTAGGAATGGCAGAATACTACACAGTGGTTTGCCATTGCCAACTGTGAGGTGACGAGCGATGAAAAATCCGATGTCCGACTCCGAGATTCGAACCCGGATCGCTGCGGTGAGAGGCTGACACGTTAGCCCTTGCACCACTGCTCGCCACAAGGGAAGAGATTTTTAGTTAGAGACGTTTCGTTTTCAAGATATCCATCATTAAATTTGGTATTTGAACTAACCTTATTTTCACTAAACTTCTTTTTGCACATAATTCTTGAGTTTAAGTTAAAGTAGTACACAATATTTCATTTTCATCTTTAAAAACCTAATTTTTCTACGTATTGTACACTTTTTTGAATTACATTGCATAGTTTCGTTTTCAATCCTAAAAAATTATGGTGGATGCATTTTTAAAGGAAACCTTCGCAATTTGTTTGATAAAAGGAGTAAAATTCATAAAAAACGAGGTTTTAAAAGGTAAAAATCAAATATTGTGGGCCACTTCACTTTTAAATTAAGAATTATGAAGAATAAAAAAATCTTCTTATGTCATCTAACGTTTTATTAAAAAGTAGCGCGTCTGTAATAATATAACCGGCAATTGCAACGAAATCCGGGCACCCTGTACTGTTTAATAAATTAATATGTCAATCTTAAATTTTAAATTTCATCTTCTTACCTCTTTACCTTCCGGCGGATGGCTTGAAAACCAGCTCCCCATTAGCTCCGGTTTTTCTCAAGTTGACGTCACACGCCGGCGTCCTGATAAATTTCCAGTTTCCTTCGAAAAAGAGCGAATTGAAATCTTCCGACGCGTTCATTCCAGTCACGTCAAATCTTAATTCCACAACGTTGGACGACGAGATGTATGTGTAGGGGCAACAATCGGTTCTTGTCAACGCCACAAAGGCAGTCTCTGGGAACAAGAATTATTGAGAGAAAATATTAGGAGCAGAAGGAGATGTTAAGTACACTAAAGTGCCTTATTAGTACAAGCGAGTGAATTCTGACATTTATAATGAATATCAGCGGGTCTATTCTCCAATCTTACTTCTTGACAGTGTCTCATGCGAAAAAAACGTAATGTCGTTATAAAGGTTATAAAGCTAGCATGGGCGGGTTTCTTATTAAACCGATCTCTATACTAATCTTTCTCGAGTACAAGTTTCTAATTTGTTGCTGGCTCTTTATAGTTAAATAAACGATTTTCTAAGTACCAAAAAATTTCTTGAATAAAATTTTATTTGAGAAAACAGGGTATAAAGCTAGCGTGAGCGGGTTTTAAATAAACCGATCTCTAATCTTCCTTGACTGCCAGTTTCTAATTTGTTGCTGGCTCTTTATAGTTAAACAAAGGATTTTGTCAGTAGCAATAAATTCTTGGATAAAATTTTATTTGAGAAAACCGAGTATAAAGCTAGCATGAGTGGGTTTTTAACACGCTTTTATTAGTTGGGTTGTAACTATCTATCTATCCATCTATCTATATAACGGAATTTTTGAGCCTAATTTTTACCAACTTCCAGCGATTCAATTTCTTTGAAACTTTGCACACGTATCAAGGACCGATGACAATGCAATAATTTAAAAACAGTATCCCGTTATCCTGATTAGGACCGCCAGGATAAATAAATTCCTTTACAGATCCTCTGTGTCTCTTGACAAAATGGCGAATGAATTTTTTAGTGAATAAACTGGAGCATTTATTTTTAAAAACTAATTGATATATCGAACTAAAAAATGAAAAATAAATAATAGTTTAAAAAAACTAAAAAAACACGCTTTTATATGCAACCGAACTAAAAATGAGAAAATCATTTTTCATTACAAAGAGTTTGTCACTTCAGAATAAAAGCGTGGGGTGCTTAATATATTAAATGTTATAATTATTCTATTTGCAAATATCTATGATGGAAAAGTTATGAAAAAATAGTAAAATGCACCCCACGCTTTTTACTCTGAAGTGACAAACTCTTTGTAATGAAAAATTATTTTCTAATTTTTAGTTCGGTTGCATATAAAAGCGTGTTTTTTTAGTTTTTTAAACTATTATTTATTTATCAAACCGATCTCTAATCTTCCTCGACTGCCAGTTTATAATTTGTTGTTGGCTCTTTACAGTTAAAAAAAAGATTTTGTAAGTAGCAACAAATTCTTGGATAAAATTTTATTTGAGAAAACAGGGTATGAAGCTAGCGTGAGCGGGTTTTTTTATCAAACCGATCTCTAATCTTCTTCGACTGCCAGTTTTTAATTGGTCGTTGGCTCTTTACAGCTAAATAAAGATTTTTTAAGCAGCAACAAATTCTTAGAATAAATTTTATTTGAGAAAACCGGGTATGAAGCTAGCGTGAACGGGTTTTTTTCTCAAACCGATCTCTAATCTTCCTCGACTGCCAGTTTATAAATTGTTGCTGGCTCTTTGCAGTTAAATAAACGATTTTGTGAGTAGCAACAAACTCTTGGATAAAATTTCATTTGAGAAAACAAGGTATAAAGCTAGCGTAAGCCGGTTTTTATCAAACCGATCTCTAATATTCCTCGACTGCCAGTTTCTAATTGGTTCCTGGCTCTTTACAGTTAAATAAACGATTTTGTGAGTAGCAACAAATTCTTGGATAAAATTTTATTTGAGAAAACAGGGTATGAAGCTAGCGTGAGCGGGTTTTTATCAAATCGAGCTCTAATCTTCTTCGATTGTCAGTTTCTAATTGGTCGTTGGCTCTTTACAGCTAAATAAAGATTTTGTAAGCAGCAACACATTCTTAGATTAAATTTTATTTGATGAAACTGATTACAAAGCTAGCGTGAGCGGGTTTTTATCAAACCTATGGGCGCCAGGAGGAGGGTGCACTTGCATCCTTCTGGCTTTTGAAAATGTATGAAAAGCAGTAAGTTTTGTCAAAAAAAATATTGATTTCATGCATTTTTAGATGTTTTGCACCCTCCCTTTCTATTGGGAAAGGAGCAAAAGGAGAGGACAAAAAGGAAAGAGAAGATATAGACGGTGTTTGGAGAGGACCTTTTTTTAAATTTTGTCCACTTAAATTAAATCTACTAAAAGGAATAAAAGGATATAGCGTTGTTTGGTAGAAGAGGACCATTTTTTTTTCTCCTAAATATTTAATACTTTTTTTTCTACTGGAAGTCATCCTGCCAGCGCCCATGAATTCAAACCGATCTCTAATCTTCCTTGACTGCCAGTTTCTTATTTGTTGCTGGATCTTTACAGTTAAATAAACGATTTTGTGAGCAGACGCAAACTCTTAAATACAATTTTATTTAAGAAAAAGGGTATTAAGCTAGCGTTCTAAACGTATTTACCCCCTAAGGGAGATTATATTGACTACACATGCTACTAAGTATCCGGATTAACCCTATAAGCAAATTAGGCAATTGCTTAGGGCATCACGTTCTGGTGGTACCACAAAGGAGGCACTAAAATTGAGAAAAGAAATCAAATAGTAGAAACGACCGTTTGAGTGTCATATTTTTGTTTTTAAAAAAGGTAAAGACCTTTTTCTTTTGCTTTTTAAAAATTTGTGGCGAGAGAAATTGTCCTTTCTACTTTAGTGTAGGGGGCACCACAGGGTTCGTGTGTGAATGTGTGAAAATGTCTCATTGGACTTTTGATTAAAAGGAAATGTAAGTTCTGTTTAATAGAATATTCTAAAATAAAATACCTACCTTTAATTTTATGTATGCATGTCCGGGAAAAAGTACTAACTTTTTCTCCAGAGAAACAAAGTAATTTTATGAAAAGTCACATTTTGGTATCTGTTAACAGAGATAAAATGATAAATTTTTTCCCGTCACGAAAAAAAAATATAGCTACCAAAAGGTATTTTATTTTTAAAATAAAGTCCCCAAGGTAGGTACAGACGCTGGACTTTTTATAATATCCTGTATTCTTACCTTGGTATTCCGGGTACATCCGTCCAAGGCACTTCAAAAAACGTAAAGTAGCCGTAATGTTTCCCGCACACTCCATCCTATTCGTATCTTTATTAACTTTCGTGTCACAATTTCTATTTTTCATTCTGACATCTGTCAGAGTTATTTTAATTTTTTCTCCTTTTTGAGCCTCGAAACGGTAAACACAACTGAAAAGAGCAAAAAAAAAACATGAAATAATAAAATGTCGTCTGTGTGAAAGCAGCTGATGTCCCAAAAAATAGCACACTTAAATGTTTTCATTATGTCCTCTAAATTTTTTTATAATGAAATTATAAACAAAGGCCTACTATACTACTTTTTTTATATAAATGTAATGCATTTTTTTATTTCACTTTTTTTCGTTAACTTTTGAATTGATTAAACTATGTCCAACATATTACCTATGTGTCAATAATTTCTGAACTAAAAACAATGGTTATAAAAAATGGTCGCTATATACATGGTTCTCGAACAGAAATTGTTAATAATTTGGCTGATAATGTTAGTACTATACAAGGTGATATTTAATTGATTAGCTAAAAATATGGAAAATGATTTCTTAGCTCATTCTTGGAAGAAAAGTTTAAATTAACATATGTCTTAAATCTTTTAACTTTTTAAGCTACAGGTCGTATAAGTTAAAAAAAAAAATCGTATTCTTGTCATAACTTTAAAACTTATTTTTAAATAAATTATTTTTCTTGCATTTTTTTGGAAAAAATTAATTGGTTAAAAATAATTTTTGAGATTAAAAAAATAAAAAAACAAAAGATTTAATAAAACGTTAAGGTTATTTACGATAAATATAATTTATACAATAAGTAACATAATGTTAGGTTTTGAATTTTTGTAAGCTATATGGAACTATCGTTTTCGGTAATATTGCTATTTTTTTTTAAGGGTTTAAAGTAAATTTGTCTGGTTTCTAATAGCGTTGTGGGTCCAACGCTTTCAGGGAAGGGGCATATGTGAACACCTAGTATAAAAAAGTATACATTTTTGGGAATTTTAAAAATATAAATTTTTGGGAATTTTAAAAATATACATTTTTGGGAAATTTAAATTTTAATTGGGTTACTTAACATTGAGAAATTTGGTACATAAAACAATACGTGAGGTGTCAAGGTTTAAAAGTATAAATCAAACAATTATCCAGGTTACTCTTATAATAATAAAATAAAAAACATTAAACAAGCTGAGTCGCCTAGAAACGCAAAACAAACACTGAAAAATTTGATATTTAAAGAGAACAAAATTGTAAAAAGGGGATTGTTTATCAGAGAAGAAGTAGTTAGTAAAGTCAAGTATAAAGTTAAAGTTAAAGTTACGCCCCCGTACGGGCTACTCCGAGTGGGAGGTATGCCCGTACTAAATTAAGTTAGTTCAATAAGTTAAGTTGGTCCTAAAAAAATGCGAAGTTAGTTTTGATCCACCGGTCCCATGGTTCCAAGAAGATAGTTCCATATGGTACATTTGCCCCAAGTGACGTAAAGTAAGCCCTTATATGTAATTCCAAAAATGTATACGTCACAATATTAAATATTGTAATAAAAATTTGGCACGCACCTGCTAAGCACCAATAGGATTTTTTTAATGTAGTAAATGATTTTTAAGGTTTGACCAGTGGCGTCCATATGGGATAAATAATGATGATTAAAAAAAAAAGAAAAAATATGGTACGCAATTGCTTTTTACAAAAATACAAATTATTTTTATTTCTAAATTTCTAATTTATTTTGCAACAAGTTTTTGCATAAAAAACTGAAAATAGGGCACTAGCCTACTAGTTTTAAATAATTTCGCTATAGCAAACATGCATCAAATACAGTTTTTATTTTTTTACGCAAAAATGGTGCATCGGACAAATAAAGTTTAAATTTGTTGCAAAATAAATAGGAATTTTAAAAATAATTTTTATTTTTGGGAAAAGCAATAGCGTATCATATTTTTTTAAATACTTCAGTATACATCTCATTACAAATGCCACTGATGGAAATTATTAAAAATCTTTCACATTTAAAAATGCCTATCGTTGCCGAGTAGGTGTGTACCAAATTTCATGAAAATATCTTAAACAGTTTTAAGGGTATAAAAAAATACGATTTTTTTCCTTTTACTTTAACACACTGTACCTCAAAATTTAAGAGGTTTAGGACAAATGTTATTATAAACTCTTCTTCTTAAAATGGGCTAAGAAGTCAAATCTTGTATTTTTAGTCATAAAATAAAGTACACCCTGTATATAAAAAAAAGTTTACTGCGTTGAGTTAGGGGTTATTGACCTTCAAAGTTAGGAAAAGGATTATAGGCTTTAAACGGTTGCCACCGTATTAATAATATTTCTTCTAACTTTCTATCTTTCCAAAGGTAAATGGTTGATTAATAAATGTGATAAATTTTAACTATGCTTTAGTTGATTTTTTAATCTTATTATGCAATATGTATTAACCTATGTCCTAAAAGTTTTGGCACAAAACTCATTGTCTTTAATTTTAACAAAAACCAAATAATATCAAGTTGCCTTTGAAAACAAAAGTTTATTTACTTTATTTACTGTCAGTTGAGATTTATTTATTTTGAAGTTTTCGCTTTAAGATGTCGTATAAATTAGAAATAAGAAAAAGTATCTACAAGTTAGTTGGGCGGATACCCAAAGCTGAAATCTGTCGAATATTCCAGAATGAAAACATTTCATGCAGAACCATTTATAGAACAATAGCGGAGTGCGAGCAGGAATACCATGTCTGAATCTCCCAAAAAGTGGAAGACCACGTGCGAATTTACGAGAAATTAAGAGAAATTGAACTGAATTCCGTCCAGGACCTCATGAGAGACATTCGAAGAGATTTGCGTCTGGTAGAGCAGAATGGGCCACTCCACATAATTCGATAGTATAGTTTAGTTAAGTATTGAGTTGTAATTTATGATAACTAGTTAGTGTTTAAATAAATTTCTTCATTAAAAAAAAACGATAAATATTGTGTGCCAAAACTTTTAGGCATACGTTATTACGGTATGATTTGTATCGATATCTAGATCTAGTACAGTTTTGAAAGAAAATCGCATTATGAAAACATACATACCAACCATTTTATACGTAATAAAATCTCCATTATTATTTAATAAAAAAAAAATAAAAAAATATTATCCCTCGTTTCGATCCATATTTGTGAATTAGTGTCCCTTATGTTAAATTGTGACTGAGAAGTAGTGGGATAGGAACAACAAATCAAACTTCTAATTAATAGTTTGCCGACGTTTCGACGTTTATTGACGTCTTTTTCAAGGCGTAACTTTACAACGCTGTTTTATTGAATGTGTGTCTATTTTAAATCAATGTTGTCTGTACAAGTGTATTTTATGGAAACGTTTATTTTTCTTAGTACAATTTTTAACGTGAACTTCTTGTTTTAATTTTTCGCCTTGAAAAAGACGTCAATAAACGTCGAAACGTCGGCAAACTATTAATTAGAAGTTTGATTTGTTGTTCCTATCCCACTACTTCTCAGTCACAAAAAAATATTATATTAAAATTATTAAAAAAGATCAAATTTTTGGAAACAGTGTTAATGTATAATAATTTGTTGAATTGAAACAGAAAACATTTTATCATTTTTTTTTCTAATTTTAAGTATAAAGTAACGTGTTTTAAACCTTATATTTTTTGGATCCTCCTCTTCCATATAAAAAAATATCACCAGGTGATCGGAATTTTTGTTGGGCTTCATTGTTAAGCATTCCAAATTTTCTTGAGCAAGGGCCGTCACCATAGGGTTCACCATCTAAGTGTAAGTCCACGAATTCGTAAAGGGCTTTAAAACTTACAGGACTAAAAAGAAAAAAAATGAGTTAACACCAGTGGATTAAAGTAGCAAAAAAAATGTTTGGAACATTCCCATACGTTCCGTATTCACTAGGATTATTCGTTTTTGATTTATTGTTTCGGTGTTCCCTACCTAGAGTGGCGGCGCCAGGGGTGGGCGCGGTGTGGCGAGTGCCCAATCTAAATTGCTCTCGCCCAACCGTTTGCCCAACCTGCTAATTGATGAACTCAAAAAGTCATATCAGATATTTTTTGGTTTACACAGCCTACTAGCCAAACAATTTTCCCTTAAACCGTTTATTTTGTCACAAAAATGCAAAAAACCAAATATTTAAATTTTTCTGTGGCCATTATACAGGTGTAGGTTAACTTTTAAATTTGATCTTACACATAAAAATTTGGTTATCAACAGGCTTTGCCCCCATTAATACCCCCTATGGTGGAAGAATTTTTAATAAATTAATAGGTTTTTAACTTCTTGAAGACATACAATAAATACAACTTTTTAACTCATAGGAATGTTCAAATTTTCGTGAGATTTGAAGCGAAAATGTTGCCACAGTTTTTTAACCTAATTTGCGATGATTGCAGGTTGGAGGGGTTTTGTTTTAAGTTCATGAGCTTCTAAAATATTAGTACTGAATTTTAAAACCCCCTGTATTCATATAATAACAATATTTTACTGCACATTTTACTGCCCACCCTCTAAATTTCTCTGCCAATTATCGCCCAGCTTAAAAAAGCTGGCGCCGCAACTGCTACCTAACAAATTTTTTTGTGTATTAAAAATGTGTATTAAAAATAAAAACCTTAACTTTTTTATCAAAACGTATACCAGGTGATTTAAAAATCTACACTTTAAAATAATGGTACATCTTCATTATTATCATATTATATCT
This sequence comes from Listronotus bonariensis, assembly GCA_014170235.1. Classification (NCBI taxonomy): domain Eukaryota; kingdom Metazoa; phylum Arthropoda; class Insecta; order Coleoptera; family Curculionidae; genus Listronotus; species Listronotus bonariensis. Next base: position 19,711 of record JACEGR010001678.1, read on the forward strand.
TGAAAACCGCTTAAGTTACATTTACCAAATTTGGTATCTAAGGTGTTTTGGACATGTGGAGTTAAATAATGATATCGGTACTGTTTCCAGATTTCCCAGTTTTGTGCTACAGGTATTGTTTTAGTTTTTAAATGGAATGCCCCATTTATTTTTATAGCATTAAATAAGATAGATCAAATTTAGACAGTTTCTAAAATTCTAACATTCTGTCTCTATTAGTTGTTAAGATATGATACGCTATACTTTCAGCAAGAACTAATTTATGGCCTAAATATCTTTAAAACTGCTTAAGCTATGTTTACAAAATTTGGTATTTAGGGGTTTAATGGCATGCCCAATTAATCAGTGATATCAGGATTGTTGCCAAATTTGGATAGAATTGTGGTGTGTTATATCTTAGTAACTGGTAAAGAATAAATTTTAAAAATTTGGGATCTTACTAAAGTTGGCACACTTCTTTTATTTCAATTAAAATAAATAGGGTATTCAATTCACAATACCATAAATATTACATGTGGCGCTAAACTGGAAAATCTGGCAACAATAACAGCATGACCGTTCAATTTTACTTGCTCAGAAACCCTTAAATGCGACTCTTTCCGCGATCTTCGAGTAGTGCGGTTCATGTTTACGTAGAGGTCTACATAGACCTCCCGGGTAGGCGATTGAAGGCATCGTACGAGCGTGGCTGTACCCTTGGGGATCGAGAAAAGATTCACGCTAAATTGGGGCTTCTTTCTTCTGGGGCTAAGCGCTGTGAGTGAAGATTCCTAAAGCCTGAAGTTTTTTCGTTTTGGTGTTGAACACATGGTGTCCTCGTATGGTCGAGGAGGTGCGCATGCCTTACGGAAATACGTCAGTAGTGAAAGTGACGGTTATACGCGAAACCAGTAGCGGCCGCTGGCTAGACAGTCTTAATTTATGCATGTATAGAGAAAGAATTTGTTTTTAAATAGAAAACATAGCTTGAACATTAAAAGGAAAATTTGGGGGTCTAGAACCCGACAATCCAATTTTCCAACCACTTGACGATGGCTGTATGCACTAAGTGTCAAAGCCAATAACCGAAAATAGAAATAGAATAGAACCCTTAAATGCCAAAATTTGTAAACGCAACTTAAGTAGTTTTAGAGATATTTGAGTGCATTTTAAACTTTTTAATTGTGGTGTTGTCATATCTAAGCAGCTAGTAAAAATATATTTGTGAAAATTTGTGGGCTTATTAAATTTATTCAGCGTAATTTATTACAATGAAAATTTATGGGACATTCATTTAAAACAACTAAAAAATACGTGTAGCACAAAACATGGAAATCTGACAACAGTGCCGATATAACTATTAATTTCCTTATGCCTAATACCGTTTATACAACGGTAATTAATACCTTTTAGATTCCAGACTTAATAAATATACCTTTAGCGGTTTTTAAATAAAGGGTGTCCCACTAGAAACGCACATTTTGAATTTGCAGTAGGCCAAAAAACAAATGATAAGAATAATGTAAACAGTTTGCGATTAGTAGCCGTGGAACGATATACGGTCGAACAACGAATTATTATTGTTAAAACACACTACAAAAATGGATGTCGATTTTCTAAGAAAATCCTGTTTACCGATGGGGCACACTTTCACCTTAATGGCTTTGTTAATAAGCAAAATTGCTGAATTTGGGGCGAAGAAAATCCTAGAGTTATTCATGAGAAGAAAATGCATCCATTATAGTCACTGTTTGATGCGGACTTTGGGCAGGTGGAGTAATTGGACCGTAGTTCTTCGAGGACGAGGCAGAAAATGCAGTTACCGTGAACAGCGAACGCTATCGTAACATGCTCACTGAATTTTATTGGTCCCAATTGAATGGTATAGACACGGAAGCTATGTGGTACCAACAGGATGGTGCGACATGTCACACTACACGCGAAGCTATTCAGTTGCTGCAAGAAAAGTTTCCCGGTCGTGTCATTTCACGGAATGAAGACCAGAACTGGGCAGCAAGATCGTGCGATTTAACGCCTTATGAATTATTTCTTTGGGGTTTTTAAAATCTCACGTATACGCTAATAACCCAACAACAATTTCACAGTTGAAGAATGAAATAAGACGTGTTATTAGGAAAGTTGAGCCACAATTGTGTGAAAATGTTATTAAAAATTTCTTAAAACGAGTAGGAGCCTGTCACCTAAGTCGAGGCGGCCATTTGCCGGATATTATTTTTCACGTTTAATTGCAGTGTATTAGCTTTATATTAAAATATAAATAACACTAAGTTCAAAATAAATTATGACTTTTATTTCACAATTAAAATGTGCGTTCTTATTGGGACACCCTTTATATTTAGGAGTTGCAGTACTTTTTACTAACCCAGTATAATATTTTTAATTGCTTGTCTTTTAGATTGTCACCTTAAGCAAAAACCAACCCATGACTTGTATTTAATAAACTTACGGCCTAATTTTTAGGGATGATTTACGTCTAAATGGTTAGATTTTAAATAAAAACGCCTTTTTAAAAACCTTCTAGTGGTCCTTTAAAAAACTTGCTTAAAATAGAACAGCTATTAAAAGTAAGAAAATATTACAAAATATAATTTTAAATATAGGGAAAAAGCCGCATAAATCCTTATAAATCATTACCAAAATTACTATATAATATCTAAAAAATAAGCATTAAAAAATTAAACTTTAAGGTGTTGTAACTCAAAAACCGATGACATTAAGAAAAAAAAATTAAGCTGCACCAAGATTTCACCATGTAGAATCACCTTTCTAGGTTCCCTTATCTATTTTTTGAATCACCCGTACAGAAAAAATGAGATGCTTTTAATAAAAAACCATAAAAAAAGGGTTTTATTTTTGTTTTATAAAAATATATGTTCAAATTACCCAAAAGTTGTTGTTTAATCTAAGAGGAAACCGACAACCTGATTATGACTTTGTATTATTCAATATTTGAGTTTCACTACTGAGGAAATTCAGCAAAGAGCTGTTTGTTCGAGACACTTGGGGAATGCAACAGATCTGTAAAGGAGAATTCCTGTCTTCATGAACACTACTTAAGTCCTTAAACTTTGTTGCATAGTTTAAGCTTGGCTGAAAGTGTTAAATACCTAATAAAAAGTTTATAGCTTTTCACGGTATTTAAAGTGCAGTGGCGGCTATTCAGGTGTAGTAGAGTGAAATGCCACTTCACCAAAAATAAATAATAAAACATAAAAAAACATATTACTATTATTCAATTCATTTTTCCCATTTCTATTCGTTATTTGTAAAATTCGCCATGAAAAATCTAACATATAAATTAACCGCTGGCGCGAGTCGCTTTCCCTCCTCTTTCGGCAACGCGACAAGTGTATTGAAAATATAAAACGGACCGAAGTATACACCTCATGTGGGGTTTTGTTTACGCTTTGACGCTCCGTTGCCATGACAACGCTATATTTGCCGGTGGCCAGAATCGCGGGAGGAAGTATCAGGTGTATTGCTTGGTAAATAGCTAGCCTTAAAAAGATAGTATAGGTTTTGGTCGTTTCGTTGGTTTTCACGTATTATTTCGATTGTTTCCGTTGAATGTATTATAAGCGACAGTGATTTTTCACACGAAGAAATTAAAGGACAGTACAGAGCACTTCTCTATGAAATATTGGATTATATTTTGATGGAAATGGAAGTAAGATTTGAAGATTGTTACAAACTACAATTTCTTTGTCTTTCTGCAAATTAAATTAACAGTGTATTACAAAATCTAAATTTTTTGGGCTCGTAACTCAAATAATCATTTTTATATACAACAGGTAAATTGGCCCAGCAAACACTATTTGCCGGCAATGTACATTTTTCATATTGGCATTGATGGTAAAGCATTGGCAATTGGTAGCAATATTATGCCAATATCTTATACGCATTAAAAAGTCAACCCTAAATAAACACTTAATTGCCAATAAATTTTACATGCAGGCGAATTGCCGGCAGCATACCAAAATGGCGGCATACCAATCCTGATTAAATAAAGAACGCGTTTTTGTTGCAGGCAAATAAATATTGGATTTTTGAAGGCAAACCTTCAACGCATATTCATACTTTTCAAACCATATTATTAACATTGGTATTTAACTAACATTAAAGCAATTTTTTTGATCTGTTTTATTTATAATGGCAGCTAAACAACATTATTTTATGTTTTTTACATAATTTAAAGGAAATGGCCTTTTCATAACATTTTATTGTTAAAAATCATGCAAATAAAAATTAGGTCAAACAAAATGTTTATTATGTATTTTGGAGCGAATAAAAATAAAATGATGGTAAAATTAGCTACGTTAATTTCTGACCGAAGGTGACCGGTGTTGTGCATTTGTTTTCTACGTGGTTTTCTAGCTTTTTAGTTTTAAAGAAAAGAAAAGAGTTTTTAATAGACATAATGTCACATAATTAAATTTATTCATTACCTAATAAGTGTGTATTGTGTGATTAATTGGTGATGGCTAGTCGAGAAGGCAAGATAATAGTTTTTTGACATACCGATAGATGGCGTAATGGACAATAAACTACTTCGTTTCTGCAATATCTTCGCTTTTTATCGTTTAAACCCCATTAGACAAAAATAATTCGAGAGCGGTCTCCGGTAGGTGATCTCACTTAGCTTTGAAAGAAAAATCTTCGGCTAGTGAAAAATCTGCATCTCCAAGTTGGACAGTTTTCCGAGAGATGGTACTTTGCATTGCAAGGAAATTGCATACAGTAAGGAGTTTTTTCCTATTTTAATTTTCAAATAAAATATCGCATCATTTTAGCTTTTAAAAAAGTATATGCGACAATTTTCGTCAATAAGACGTCAGCTTGCTGCTTGGGTGTATCTGCATTTGTCCACTTTCGTGTCTTTTTGTTATCTTTTGCCAATAACTTATTAATGATGGATGCCATCATCTTAAACGCATTTTTTGCCAATAACTTATTAATGACGGATGTCATCACTTTATCTGCAACACGTGGCCTAATAACGGCCAATTGCCCACTTTCGCGTCTTTTTGATACCTTTTTGCCAATGCCTTGCCATTAAAGAGTGTTGGCAATGCCAGTAAATTAAATGTACAACGCCGGTAAAAAATGTTATATGGGGGTTAGATCTTTACATTTTAGCCTTATAAATTTGTAGTATTATTTTTTCCGCATCTTTTAGAGACATCCTATATAATTATTAAAGCAAAAATGTTAGTTATAGTATAGGGAATATAAAATATAATTCCGAAAAACAAATTTTATGACGAATGGTAAACATGCCTTTTTAGAATGATCACTTCTCAATTTCTCACTTACTTTAGGGCTGTCGAATCCGCTAACTTTAGCTCTAAGGTCAAAGTATCTCCAGAAGTAAGATAACTTTCCGTTAAGGTACAGGGTCTAGCAAATCCTGAACTATTTGCTAGTAGGGAATGTTCACAACTTCTTGGAACATGTTCTCTACAAAATCTTGCTAGCAAAGTTACGTTCTTTCCTCCTTTTGATGATGGCGTTGTTATGGTTCTTGTTATTGCGTTTGAACCGTAGTTGTTGGCATTGTACTTTTCTTTACTGCCGCTGAAAAAGAATGTTAAACTTCTTAATTACTGATATATTTTTAGATATACAAATACCAAAAGTATTTCATATATACCGGGTGATGCATCGCCGGGCGGGACATAGGAAATCCCATGTAATTTTTAATGGGGTCAATTATTGGCTCCCCTAATTATTTTTGAAGTTTATTGAAGAGCATGCAAATCTACGTCCATGGTAAAAACTTTAGATTTTTCGGTTAACCCGTTTGCTAGTTAGATGCTAATATATTTTTGAAAATTATTACATTATTATCGCCTCATATTTATGAACAATAAAAATACCAGTTAGCGTGACATAACGTTGTCATTTGGATATACAAGGATAAAAATTACTCTAATCTAGATGAGTTAAAAAATGCTATTTCTGCAGAATGCAATAAAATTTCAATTTACCAGTTAGCCAATGTAAGAAGACAATTTTATGAACGTCTGGGTTATTGTCTAGCAGTCAATGGAGGAATATTTGAAAATTTTCTTAAATCTTAAGTTTATTTCCAACATAATAATTATTGTAATAATATTAATAATTTATTGAAGCATGTAAATATTATAAATGTCATAAGTTCTTGAAATTTGTTACTCTAGTTTAGTTTAACTTAACTTAATTCGTTTGTATAAATACAACTTTAATCTTTTCACTGTACGATTTTTTGATAATAATAAAGCACTAAATTTCAAAATGACAACGTAATGTCACGCTAACTGGTATATTTATTATTGTTCATAAATATGAGGCGATAATAATGTAACAATTTTTAAAAATATATTATCATCTAGCTAGCAAACGGGTTAACAGAAAAATCTAAAGTTTTTACCATGTACGTAGATTTGCATGCTCTTGCCTAAACTTTAATAGAATTTTTATCTAGAAGAATTAGGGGAGCCAATAACTGACCCCATTAAAAATTACGTGGGATTTCGTATGTCCCGCCCGGCGATGCATCACCCGGTATATTTTTTTTAATACAAAATAAGAGGCCTATTAATAATGAGTAGGAGAGGTCCGCGTAGACCCGCCCAGAGGGTAACGATGTCCACCGTCCTAATTTCTAAACGCAACCTCTAATCGATCCGATGACAATCACTCAATACAAACATTAAAGCTAGGACTTATAATAAACATTAGATAATAAGTTATGTGGTTAAAATGTCGTTTAATTTATTTAAACATATTTTATTTTATAGTAAAAAATATCCCAATCGCTGGGCAACCTTGTCCACCCTTGGTGGGCGGCCTTCCAACCTATCGGGCATCTCCGCCCATTGGTAGGGTTTTAAAAACGTAAAGTTTTTTTCACTAAAACGATTTTTTCAGCATTTAACGCCGTTTTTATTAGAGACTTATAGGTTACTGACACTTTGCTTAGCTTAGGTGGTGGGGGCTTCCCAGACCAACCCTACAATCTCCATTTATACTTTTTAATAAAACAAAGTGTTCAAACTTTAGAAAGAATGCATTAAATTCAATTTATAGGTTATTTTTTCATTTTTATTAGATATAACATAAAAATCTAATTTTGAAGATTGTACACTTTGAAACTAGCTCCCTCAATTTTGATTACCAATGCCACAATTATGCATTGATTGTATCTTTAAATAAATATGTATGAGGAATTATTTTTGGTGTCTACATATAAAAACGTGCTATGTTTAGGCTTGTATTTTTCAGAACAGGGTAAATTCACACTGCTGGAATAAGTCTCTTAAGTTTCTAGGTGAGTCCCAGATCGTTGCTCTTGATATATCCAAAGCTTTTGACCAGGTCTGGCATGCCGGACTTCTAAATAAACTTCCCTCCTATGGTCTTTCAACTAAACTCTGTACTTGGCTCTCTAGTTATCTATCTGATCGTCGTATACCAGTTATTGTGGACGGCCATTATTCAAGCTTTCACCAAGTAAATGCTGGAGTCCCTCAGGGCTCAGTTCTAGCACCAACATTGTTTCTTCTTCACATCAACGACCTTCTCTCGTCCACAACTAATTCCATTCATAGTTTCGCCGACGATAGTACCCTTCACTCCAGTTTTCAGGTTCCTAAACCCATTACTAAACCTGACTTGGAAAACAAACGCAGAGCGATGCAGATATCTCTTTCGCAGGATCTTAATTTAATATTGGATTGGGGCGCTAAAAATCTCGTCCATTTTAATGCATCCAAAACCCAATCATGTTTCTTGGCGCGAAAAGAGTCATCAAATACTCATCCTCTACTTATGAGCGGCCAAGTTTTACAGAGCAAAGACACCTTTAATCTTGTGGGCGTCACATTTGAAAGTAACCTTAACTGGCATAATCACATTGTATCTATAGCCACGGCAGCTTCAAAAAGCTTGTATTTCTCTTTCGAGCCAAAAAGTATTTTTCCCCTTCTAATTTATACACTTTATATGTGTCCCAAATCCGACCTCCCTTGGAATATTGTTCTCATATCTGGGGCATGGCGTCCTCCACAACCCTAAGCATTCTTGATTCTATTCAACGAAGAGCTATTCGTCTCATTAATGATCCTTCACTTACAGAAAGGCTTCCCTCTCTTGCACATCGTCGGGCTGTGGGGATTTATCGCTTTTTTATAGGTACTTCCATGGCTTCTGCTCTGAAGAACTATCCAGTATAGTTCCTCCACTTACGGTTCCCAACAGAGAAACTCGTGGTTCCGCGCGTATGCATCCCTATACGGTCCAACTGGACAGGCCCCGAACTTCCCACTTTGTTCGTTCTTTTATCCCTAGAGTTTCTAGGTTGTGGAACCTGCTGCCGGCGGAGGTCTTTCCTTCCCCCAAATCTTCAAGTGTTTAAGTCCCGTGTCAACAAACTCCCTCTTACCTCGCTTAAGACACCCACGGTTCGTTAGTATTTAGGCTTTTAGCCTTCGTGGTTTGTCCAAAGATAAAAAAAAATTGGTCATACTTTTAAAAGCTGTTATTTTTTTCAAAATGTATAAATTTTTAGCAAAAATATGTAGAGCTTTATTGTAGATAATAAATACTTCAAGCTTTTAAAATTCTTAACTTAAAAACCTACTTAAACTTACCAAAATAGCCCTTCACAGTTACTGGGTTGCCACAATTGACCATCCCAAACATTTAAATAACTCCTACACATCCTTTCCGATGCTTGGGCATCCCATGAACTACCCGCGTGAAACTTTACTATGGACAGCCACACCCTGTATCTTGGCGGAGGAGATATCATTCCCACGGCTCTCCAATCTGGATAACGAGGATTTAGTGGTCGAAAAGGCGCTGGCGAAGTGGAAGCAAGTGGATCCATACCCTGAAAACGAATAAAAAGCTTTTATAAGTAATATGGATAAGTTTGGACAAGTAAAATATAGGGAATTTCTCCCCCCCTCCTGTCATTTTTAATTTAGAAAATTTATTCTCAGTGATATAAAATGTATGCATATGTAAATAATATATATTATATGTATGTACTTAACGTCGTACTTTCTTAAAGCTATTTTTAAAATTGGTAATATAATTTACATAAAGCCCTATTAAAAATATCTCTTTAAAAGAGCTTTAAGAAAATGCCACTTTAAGTACATCTAACTTTATTACTCTTGAAAATATGGCCATCCTAATCAGCTTTTGGAGAATTTTGAAAGTGCCACCATTTTGTAGTAGGTAAAGATTGTGACCTTAGACGATTTCGGCCCGTTTTGGTACCCCAGTTTGGTTGGTTAAATGCCTACCAACCAATTTCAGGTGTCAAAATAGTGACATCACGCCAACTTTGGTACCCTGTTTGGTTTGTCAAATGCTATACCGTGGCTTGTGGGTCGGTAGATCGGTTTGGTATGCTCTCATCCTTTTCTAAAGCTGTTGGTCGTACTCTAAATTTTATTTCTTTAATAATAAAACATAATATTAATAGTTGCAAATATTTTAATTTAAATATTGCTGTTAAATAAACAATTTTATAAAAACCAATAAACCGTTAGGTAGGTTCTTCTTCTATTTACCTACCAAAAATGTACCAAACGAATTCGGATGCTACCATACACTGACGTAACGGTTGTGACGTAAAACATACCAGTTGTTACCTACCAAAGTCGGAGTACCAAAACGGGCCGAAATTGCCTCTTATATTTTAGAGATATAAAGTCCCGAGCAGCAAGCTAACGTCATTATGACGTCATTTGTTAGTTATTTTTGGTCATAAGACGTCATCAGACCAAAATTATGACGTCATTTTAACGTCATTTTACTCACGTGTTTTTGACGTCGTTGAAGTGACGTCTTTTCGACGTCATTTTTACGTCATACTAGCTCATAAAAATCTAATGATGTCATGTTTAGAAAACCCGCCAGAAAATGTTTGTACATTATATGGATAACAAAATAGGACTAATAATTTTACAAAATTGAAATAGGAAAAAACTCTACCGATAGATGGCGTAATGGACAATAAACTACTACGTTTATTCAACGTCTTCGCTTCTTAAAGGAATTTTTGGAGCTTGTTGGAATCGCCTACACCGTACCGATGAGAACCAAATTAGTTTGAGACCGGTCTGCAGTTGCTGATCTTAATTACCTTTGAATAATATACCTTCGGCTAGTGTAAAAATCTGCATCTTGTCCCGAGAGATGCTACTTTGCAGTACAAGGAATTGTATTTTAACTAAATAAAATATTGGTGTCATTTTAGCTTTTAAAAAAAGTATATGCGTCAATTTTTACCATCTTAAAGACGTCATTAATTGGGCATCTTTATCTGTGACTTAGGGAGGTCATTTTAACGTCCATTTGTCGTTATCTTATGACGTCTTTGCTGACCAAATATAACCAAAAATGACTAAAAAAGACGTCAATAAGACGTCAGCTTGTTGCTTGGGGTACTTGTCAGGAGCTTTAAAATAATGTGCCACAAGAGCCTCCTTTGTATTTATTTTTTCCCAAGATGACGCCCATCAGCCATCTTTAAATTTTCATCTGTCAATTTTACTCTAAAATATAGTGTTTGTGCAATAATTTCATATTTCAGTTTTAATTTTCTAAATTATTCTATTATTTCTTGGTTTTGATCCCTTCAGGTCCAATCTACCACTCTCCCCCTTCCGGATTATGCTTTACAGGGCTTCGTCGGCGGAAAATCTGGATAATCATAGCTCCCAGAAATTCTAAAAGAAAACAAAAATAATTCCACAACCGATGCAATTCATAAATTGTCGGCTGTCAAACCAAGACCTGCTACTGGTGTTACGTATAACCTTCACTTTCACTACTGACAGTTCCCATGGCACGCCCATTTATTTCCCGCCATTTGAGAAATACCTCGTGTTCACCACCAAACAGGATACCATGAGCTTATAGGAATCTTCGCTCACAGCGCTTAGATCAAGAAAAAGATGCCGTCAATTTAGCGTGAATCTTTCCTTGATCCCCGAAGGTAAAAACGTCCGTACGGCACCTCTAACCGCCACTCCGGGAAGAACTTTGTAGTCCTCTACGCATGTCCGCACTGTCCGGAGGTCAAACAAAGAGTCCAATTTTTTTCTAAATTGATTACGCACACATTGGCATAACTACGGGGGTGGGGAGGGCTGGGAGGTTAAGCCCCCCAGAAAAAATGTAGCCTATGCGTTAAAATATTTTATTACACTAAACATGAGCAACGACGTTTATACAAAAAGGTTTTAAGTTATAAATATTTTAGGAAATATAGTATTTTTCTTAACTCTTATTTTACAACTTTAAAGTTTTAGAAAAAGTGTTTAAAACCTAAAAAAGTCTAAATTTCTCGAAGCAAATAATATTAAAGTTAATACTTCTTTAAAAGTTAAACCTTTAAGACATTGGTTGAAGAACAGCAATTTAATAAAATATAGGTAATATTTTTATTGTAAACATACTTATAGGGCAGCATATTGTCGCCTATATAGCAAATATTGTACAGGATGTGAAAAAAACACAAGGTTTATAGAGGGTGTTTCTTAAAAACAAGCTAATATTTGTGGTTATTTTTAATTTCATTTTAAGAAAAAATATGAATATTGTCGTATTAAAATTAAATAGTTTTGTTTAGCGTCTGTTTAAATTCTAATGGAAAATTATACAAGCACAAAATGATTTTAAAGCTAAAACCTAGCTTTTTATGTATAAGATTAAAATTGCTACATATTTTTTTAATATTGCTCGTTCATTATTTTTATCGACTAAATTTTCCTTATATCAAAAAAACTTCTTGATTTAAAATTTTTACCTGTTATATTTTACAACAAAATATTTCTTAAATATACTCAATAAAAGAATTCTAAACATTAAAAAAAAATAAGTTAAATACTACTTAATACACGCTTTTACCAATTTGAGGCTCATAATCTTAAAAACGGTGAGATGTACAAAGCAGGTTAAAATGGGGCAAAGTTGCGCGTTTTAAGGCTTGAGACTATTCTGTTTATTTTTTTATTTCTAAATTACAGCTTTCTGAAATTATCAAAAAAAAAAAAAAAATTCCCAAGGGCGTCTAATTTTGTTTCTGAGTTATACTCTATTTCGTTGCAAGTGATAGCAATAAAAAATGTCTCGGGACGGTTAGAAGGTTGTAAACCATAGGCGCACCAGTCTCTGTGCAAAGAACAGGTAGAAATACACCAAATTGCGTCAAATAAGGATTATAAATTTTCCGTATGTGCAACTGAGTGGTTATAAATTGTTAGAGTATTGTTTAAAGTATTACAGTATTGTAAAAATGGCTTCTCCGCAGAAACGCGCATGTTTCGGACATTTGTAAACGAAAAGCAAGTTGTTATTTAAAAACGTATTCGATTATATTAGAAATGATCAAAGCTCTAATTTAGGTGTAGACGATTGTGTTCAAAAATGTGCGTTGATGACTGGGGTGAGAAAAGCGACAATTTACAGAATTTTGAAACAAGAAAAAGATGGAGGTATAGTTCCACCAAAAAAGCGACCGAGCAAAACAGAACTTTATATAACAGACGACACAAAACAATCAATTCGACGAATTGTACATAGTTCTTTTACCGAAAAAAATCCCTACTTAAGAACTGTACAATATTGATATACTATAAATTTTAAAATAAATTTTTTACACATATAAAAGAAACATGATTTTCATTTTACCTAAACTGTTTAAGAAGGGTAAGTTCCCAAAATTAAACTCAAGCGCACCGCCACTGTCAAGGTTATTTTCACATTATTCGCACGTAAATACGGGTAAACATCTGTTATTCCTTTGTATTTGACCCAAAAGGTTGACAAATATTAGAGTGAAGTCTGCCGGCCTAAAATTATGATGCCTTATCAGTACATTACAGGTAGAATTGAAGAAAAATATTGATACTCGGACTAACACAGAAAGCTAATTGCCATAAAATTAAATGATTTATTACTATCGCTTGCAACGAAACAGAGTATAATTTAAAAAGATATTTTAAAATAAATGTCACACTAACCAAAACTTATAATGTTTATACCATGGTTTAGGCCATATGATATAGTTTACTAAGGATGTAATGATCTTTGTTTGTACAGCTTTGGGAATTTTTATTTTTAAATGAAAAGCTGTAAATGTTTATCCAGTGGTTGATAAAATACAGTTTGATTCTTTCCTTAGAAGCGCAGTGAACACAGGCTTCGATCTTTAACTTAAAAAGCCCGTGGTCGCCGTATTTTTATTAAAGTTGCCGGATCAGGGAAAAAGATGGGTTAAACATTATCAAACCCGATAGCTACGGTACACTGGCACTTAACCATAAGCCTTCGTATGCTGTCACAAAGATAAAAAAAAACTTAAATCGGTATAGGTTGATATCACGAGTCTATGATAAACATATTTTTGGACGATTGGTCGTAAAATTGCACTTTTATGCCCTAGGGCAAAAAGTATGAGAAACGCCCGCATTTATAAATGAGGGCGTAAAATAGCACCTTTACGCCCTAGGGCAAAAAGTATCAAAACTGCCCGCATTTATAAGTTTATAAAACAATAATAAAATTAAATAATGACCGATATTTTTTGGTAAAACAACAATTTATTTAATTAAACATATGTTAAAAGAATACTGATTACAATTTAAAACATTAAAAGCTGGGAAATTTTCTCCTACAGGAGATGCTTGTATAATAATTTCAGTCGTACAAAAAATATTGTTTGCACCTCAGGCGTAAAGCAGTTTAACGCCCACAGCTGATTGTTGCCCTTGCGAAGTTTGGGCAGCAACTTTCAGCCGCGGGCGTTTTTTTATCTTTGGACAATCCACGAAGGCTGAAAGCCTAAATACTAACGTACCGTGGGTGTCTTAAGCAGAGTAAGAGGAAGTTTGTTAACACGGGACTTAAAAACTTGAAGATTTGGGGGAAGGAAAGACCTCCGCTGGCAGTAGGTTCCACAGTCTAGAAACTCTAGGGATAAAAGAACGAACGAAATGGGAAGTTCGGGGCCTGTCCAATTGAACCGTATAGGGATGCATACGCGCGGCACCATGAGTTCCTCTGTTGGGAGCTGCAAGAGAAGGGACTATACTGGATAATTTGTCGGAGCAGAAGCCGTAAAAGTATTTATAGAAGAGCGATAGATCTCCCACAGCTCGACGATGGGCAAGAGAAGGAAGGCTCTGAGTAAGTAAAGGATCATTAATAAGACGAACAGCCCTTCTTTGAATGGCATCAAGAATGCTGAGGGTTGTAGGGGAGGCTATTCCCCAGACATGAGAACAATATTCCAGAGAGGGTCGAATTTGAGACACATACAAAGTGTATAAATTGGAAGGAGAAAAATACTTTTTGGCTCGGAAAAAAAATCCAAAAGTGCTATTTTACGCCCTTGGTACAAAAATAACTATTTTTGCGTATTTTTTAAATACACCGTAAAATTTTAAACGAGTTTCACGAAAATAAAAGGCTTTTTAGAAACCCCTGGATATTAAAATAGTTAAAAACTTTCCCATTTTGTCAAATATCCCATCAAGAGCTATTACTGCAATCGTTCGAAAACTTTCCAACTTGGTCAAATGGGTTTTAGTTCAGGTTTTATTACATTTTTTGTCGGCCGCCAAAAGTTTTTGAGTTGTTTTCAACTCCACTTTTAGGCCACTAGAATCCACGTTCATTTATACTTTAATCTTTGTGTTCCAGTTTTAAATGCCATTATGGCCTGATTTTAAAATAAGTGGTTGTGGCTGTAGGCTTGATTTCAGTAGAAACTTTTTATTACCTTATAACACTGCGAATAAAAAATATTAATTGTTTATAACACAAAAGCGGTATTAAAAAACCAGCGGAAGTTGATAATGAATATGCGAGAGTCCCCACCAGGTCGCCGCCCTTTCATGTTTTCATGGCAATCGACGATTTGTTGCATTAAAACCGTAGGTTAAAAAAAATAAATGATTTAATGGTCTGGTACGAGGATTATCCTCCAAGAGGCTACTGTTAATAGAGGTTTTGTATTTATATGCACCGTATATATATATATATATATATATATATATATAAATATATACAAAATTTGTCTGTATTTTCGACCGTACGATATAAATTATTGGGGAAATTTTTCGGGTTTCGGGTTAATTTATCCACGGACCGCAAACCCGAAAAATTTCCCCAATAATTTATATATATATATATATATATATATATATATATATATATATATATATATATATATATATATATATATTAAAAAATTTAACCAACTAACTTATAGGGTAAAAGTTAAGTATTTTACCGGTGTTTCCTAGTTTCGGTAAGAAAATTTAAAAGCATATTTTTGAGCCATTTTTCTGAAAAAAAATTTATACAGGGTGTCCCTCCGGAAAATGCCGCGATCGATATCTCAAAAATAAGGCTTTGAAACATTTTAAAAATTTAATTACAATATAAAATCAGTGGGGGACATACAACTAAAATATTTTGACAGCTCTACCACTTCCGGTTATACCGGAAGTTAATGCCAACTTCCTTATTTTAAATGGAACCCCCAATATATTATTTATTTCTTAGATTTTGCTTAAAATTCCTAACATAATTTATGTATGTTTTATACCTAAGTCCAATCGTTTTTGACTTATTTTAAATTTTATGTTAAAAATGACGTTTGCAACTCATTACATAACAATCAATTTCTTCTAAACAAAAGCCTTTAATATGAGTTTAGCAGACTGTATTGATATTTTAATAATTAATAAATACAGGGTGGTCAAAAATAATCGTTAAAAATTAATACGACAAAAACCTTAAAAGTTAATTTTTTTAATGGTAACCCCTATCTTTTTTCCTTATCCTAATAAGCGTCAAAAATAAGGACAAGTTTGTATAAGGGTGTTTGTTCCAAAAATTTATAATTTTTAAAATATTAAGAATTTAATATTTATTTATTCTAACTATGCTTTTAAATACGGCTTAGTTTTGCTTACTACACTACTCAAAAGAATTATCGCATATGCTCGATTAATTTTGAATCGCTCTGTATGATGTGCTGTTGAAAGGGAGTAGTCAAATTTGTGATTATAAAATATCAGAAATGGGTAAGGGTATAAATTATTAACAAATGAGATTTCTCCCTTTTAACAGCACATTATATAGGGCGATTAAAAATTGTTCATTTTTCAATTTTTTTATCACCCCGTAGGATGTATTGCTAATTAGCGGTGGGCTTAACAGTGATTTTTTGATATCGGTGATCGCTGCTACTGCTATCTAAAAGTAGCTGCTACTGAAAACTGTGATATTATCACTCTTTACGGAAACATGCTAAATTTTCATAAATAAAGTCATATAGATAACCTTGTTAAAATTGAATGAAGAAAAAATATATAATTTTTAAATGGATTCTGTCATTTAATATACATATAATTTAATTACTGATTTGCATTGGCATATAAGTAAATGTATATAAAAAAACCGACATTACACGAAGTATATGAAATATCTTAATTTTTTTATAAACATTTATAGCTTTGATCATATTATTTGGGCAACCCATTCGCGATAGAATTATTAACAAATCAAATTGATAAAAAAATAGTTTTCATCCGGTAAGCAAGCCAATTCGCATCCCATTTCACTAACGTAAACATGTATAATCACCATAAACTTAAATGAAAGAGGTTAGAATCACTGAATCGCAATCACAATCACCGTCCAGCGATCGCAGTCGCCGTTAAATGTTGTGGTTACGGGCAGCGCCACCTCTGCGAACTGCGAATATTAAAGAGTGATTTTTTCACTGCGATCGCCAGGCGCAAGTAGCAGCTACCAAAATGATTTGTTAATAACCGGTGATTGGTAGCAGCGACTGCGATCGCAGTCACACCTCTATAATAGTAAAAAACAACGGTTAATATAAAGTTATAGCTTCATGTTTTCTTAACATTTTCTTTTTTTAATTGTCTTAATAACTTAATTATTAAAAAAGATTTGGCCATTTAAATGAAAGCATTTTTGTATTAAAGCTTATGAAAGATATCGAGCATATGCGATAATTTTTTGAGTAGTGTAGTTGGCCTTGACAACAAAATGCGGTGTCACAGCCAAAAACCCTTACCTACCCGTACTTAAATGCATTGTTGGCATAGATAAATATTAAATCGTTAATATTTCGAAAACTATAAATTTTGAAATAGACATCCTTATACAAACTCACCCTTATTTTTAATGCCTAATAGGATAAGAAAAAGGAAAAGATAGAAATTTCCATTTAAAAAAATGACTTTTAAGGTTTTTGTCGTGATGATTTTCAACGATTATTTTTGACCACTCTGTATTTATTAATTGTGAAAATATCAATAGAGTCTTCTAAAGTAGTTCTTTCTTTACGAAAAATCCAACCCCAACTTATATTAAAGGCTTTTGTTTAGAAGAAATTGATGATTATTTAATGGCTTGCAAACGTCATTTTTAACATAAAATTTAAAATAAGTCAAAAACGGTTGGACTTAGGTATAGAACATTATACATCAATTATATTTAGAATATTAAAATAATTAATATATAGGGTGTTTCATTTAAAATAAGGAAGTTGACATTGACTTCCGGTATAACCCGAAGTGGTTGAGCTGTCAAAATATTTTAGTTGTATGTCCGCCACTGGTTTTATAATGTTACCGAAATTTCAAAATTTTTCAAAGCGTTCTTTTTGAGAAATCGATCGCAGCGTTTCCGGTGGGACACCCTATATAAACATGGGTCCCTAAACTTTTTGTTCTTAAGATCCAGGGTGTTAAACTTTTTAAAAACTTGAAAATTTCTTATAACAGTTTTTTTAGCAAAATAAACGTTATTTATTGAAGTGTTTGTTGTTGTTGTTATATAAGTGCTAATAAGAAGTTATACCACTTAATTTTTGAACGAAACAAATGCACTAGTGTTTCTTGTATGGTCCAGGATTATGCAGTTTAGCGGATTTTACTTTTTTTCTGAAAAACTAATTAAACCACGTAAAAATATAAAGAAACGTAAAAGTTGTAGTTTGGATGTTTTATACAAAAAAATTAAAAAGTTGCAAAAAAGTAAGTGGTGTATATTTTTTTGTCAATAATATTAGCTAAGATGCCTCCTACGCCGCCACTGGTCTCATTAATTAAAATTAGTTTAGGGCTAAATTAACTTCCTGTTTCAACAAATACCACAGCCAAATTTTATTAAAATCGGATTAGGCACATTTAAGATATTATAAAAAACCCGATTTTCTTTTAAAAGTTCAACACCTTGTAATTTTAGAAACAAAGCATTTCTGGACCTATGTTTATATGAACTTTTTTAAATAAAATTGGCTCAGGAATACGCCCTTAAATTTTCTTACCGCATTTAGGTACTTTTTTGTTTGAATTTTCATTCAAGAAATCCGCCTGTTATTTCTTTTTCGCAATTTAAAAGAAACACAATTTATAAGAAGACTTCGAAAAAATCATTTAACTTGCATTTAGAAATGCTACTAGATTATTTAACCGCAAAAATAGTTTTTCTGGAATCTACTTTAATTGAAAGGATTCCAATTTTAGCCATCCTTTAACAACCATTGAAGTTTCATAAAAATATTCTAAAGGCTTTAAACTTGGGATAATTTAAATGAGATTCGATCGAAAATTAAAAAAGAAATTTTCTAGTTCGATGTGATGATGGTAAAAGGTTGCCTTAGGGCAAGATCGTTTGACTAGGTAAGGTTGCCTCATTACGTCACATATGTACCGCACTGCTGGTTCCTTGGCGCCAACAAGGATGTCTAAACGGATAATACTATGAGGGCGAAAGAGCGTCGATATACAATATTTAAAAATCAGCTAGAATAAGCATTGTTAAATATTTTATTAATTAGGAAATAAAGAAATTACGGTAACAACTGGAATTAACAGTATTTAAAAGTATTTCTTTAATATTGACAAACTACACTGTTAAAAACTTCATTAAATAATGAGCAAAATACATATGTGACGTATGGTCCGCCATGTTGCAAGGCTTACGAGGCAACCTTACCTAGTCAAACGATCTTGGCCTTAGGGCACCCTTTTCCCCACCTAAGAGTGGTAAATGTAATAAAAGGGACAATCAACTTTTCCAGGTTTAATTTTTATTTATTAACTTTTTTAAACATATTATTTAGTTATAATAAATTTTCAATAAGCACTTTTAATAGTAACATCTCAGTTTTTACGTTAGAACCAGGAAAATCCAAATAAATAAATTAATAAATTGCTGTCATCTAAACTACACACAACGCCAAAAGTCTTGGACCCCCTGTATATCTTGTATACATTTTTTAGTATCAGATAAAAATATTCTTTTATTTACGAAATAAAGAAGATCACATACTTATTTGAAGATTTTGTGGTTTTTGCAAAGATTTGGAATTGTTTAGTTACTTTTATTTAGTTTATTTGCATTCCTAAAAACGCAAAGTTTACATTGGTTTTAACTGAAAATGCCAGGACGTGAATATTCTGTTTATAACAGAGCAAGAATAATTAATCTTAATAAATCTGGATTTTCCAATCACCATATTTCAGCCAGTTTAAATATTCCATGATCTTCTGTTAGTCGAATCATCAACAGGTTTCAAGAAACTGGAAATGTGGAAAGATTGCCTTGTAGTGGACGGCCACGTATTTCTACTGAAAGGGAGGACAGATATGTTATCCAATTTACCCGTCGAAATCGGAACGCAACGGCTCCAGCCATTAGAGATTATTT
This sequence comes from Listronotus bonariensis, assembly GCA_014170235.1. NCBI lineage: Eukaryota > Metazoa > Arthropoda > Insecta > Coleoptera > Curculionidae > Listronotus > Listronotus bonariensis. Next base: position 39,466 of record JACEGR010001678.1, read on the forward strand.
CCAAGGTACGTTCAACCGCGTAATTTCCACCAATCCCATTCGCAGAAGACTTCACAGCGCAAATTTACGGGCCAGAAGATTTTTAAGGGTACCTCTTTTATTGCCTCGACACCGTGCTGCCTGCCACCAGTGGTCGAAAAACCATAGGGAATGATTTTTAGCCCAGTGGGAAAGAGTACTTTTCTCTGACGACCAGGTTCGGTCTGGTCAGTGATGACCATCGTCAAAGGGTATGGAGAGATCCAGGGCGTTAGTCAAGACTCAACTATCCTCGTAAAGTCGTTTCCTATCAAGGGGGAACAGTAATGTTCTGGGGGAAATAATGTACAACCGTCGAACCCCATTAATTCGCAAACAACAAAATATGACTAGCGAAATTTACATGGAAAATATTATTAGGCCAATTGTCATTCCCGTCCGCCATGCAACTGGAGAGAATTTCATTTTCATGGATGATAACGCCAGACCACATCGAGGCAGAAGAGTTCAGGAGCTTCTTGATGCTGAAGAAATCAACAAATTAGAGTGGCCAGCTAATTCCCCAGACATGAATCCAATTAAGAATTGTGGGATATTGTTTCCAGAGCTATCCACTATCGCAATCCACTACCTAGAACCGAGAAGGAACTTGCGGTAGCCGCCGTAGAAGAATGGGACCGCATATCGCAGGAATTAATTAATAATTTAATAATTTTCATGCCCAGACGTGTAAACTTATTACTCAGAAGTAGAGAAAGGCCCACAGAGTATTAGCTGTATTTTCTTTTTTTGTATTGTCATACAGGTAATTTTTGTTGCAATAAACTTTATTTTTAAATTAACACTTGTGTTTTAATTTTTTTGGTATTTCTTTTATTTTAGCCACATAAATGAACTCAAAATAGTTTTTTCAACTAAATTAAAATCAACATGGACAACACTTTGAATTATTCCTTTTAATTTTTTTTTAATAAATTGGAAGTATAACAATGCTAGGTGGTCCAAGACTTTTGGCGTTGTGTGTAGTTGTCAAAATTAAAAGAAAATGTCAAGCTTTATTATTAGCAAAATTCTGTGTGGTTGGCTTTATTGTAAGTTTTTCAGGAAATAATCTAGCTGTTTACCACTCAACCTACAAATTTAAATATTTTTTGCAAGATTGGTTTGGCAAATAGTTTAATGGACAATAATAAAAAACCCTCGACCGCTGCGCTTATTAATTTATTGTACATTCAACTATTTTTCAAGAAAGATATTGCTTAAAATATTGTTGGGTAGTTTAATCGAAATAATTTATAGGTCTTGTAATAAACTTTATGATTATTATTCTCCTCATTAGAAAATAGACCAATCAGAAACCACCATTTTTTGGATACATTTTGTTTAGATGAGTGATTAAACTACATGTGCTGTTTAACAGCAAATACATTTTTGTCATTCAAACGGGTTGTCAAAGTTGATAGAAACTGTCAAACTTTAATATCAGTAAAATTCTGTGTTGTTGGCTTTGATCTAAGTTTTTCAGAAAATAATCTAGCCGTATACCATTTGACCTACAAATTAAAATCGACTAAACTACCCAAATATTTTTTGGAAGATTTGCTTGGCAAATAGTTTCATGGACAATAATTTAAAAAACCCTTGACCGCTTTGCTGTCTTCAGTTTCGTTTTAAAAATAATTATTTTTAATTTTATTAAATTATTGTACAGGGTGTCCCATTTTGGTTGTCCCTTATGGGAAACTTGGAAACCATAAGAGATATTAAAAATCTGATACCCCATCCTCGAGCTCTTTTTGGAGAAAACATTTATGGTAAAACAGATCATCGCGAAGCGTTTCAGGGATACAGGGTGATTCTTGATTTTTCACTTTTTGAAAAGGCCCTGTAGGTTTGTTGTTATTACAGGCACGAGAAAACTAATTGCACATTATAAAGACACTTTTTTCCGTAGAATCCAGTGGCGTAGCTAAAAATTTTTTGAGCTGTCATTTTTGACATATGACCCAAACATGTTTTTTTTATTAAGGACACTTCTATAAATGATTAGGTAATTAAATTGCTTGTTTTTTCTGATTAAAATAATATATCATAGTAGGTGGTTTAATACATTTTTACGTCAAATATTGGAAAAATTATGATTTTAAAGACGCATTGCGGCTTCCATCTGTTTTTAAATTGTTTTATATTTTTCTTTAAAAACAATACTGCCATCCCTCAACTCAGGAGACATTTCCGTAGAAAAAAAAACAAAAATTAATTAATTAAATTTTTTTATTATTATTTTTTTTTCTACGGAAATGTCTCCTGAGCTAAGGGATGAGAGGTTCCTTTTAAAACAAAAATATAAAACAATTTAAAAATAGATAGAAGCCGCAATGCGTCTTTAAAATCATAATTTTTCCAATATTTGACGTAAAAATTTATTAAACCACCTACTATGATATATTATTTTAATCAGAAAAAACAAGCAATTTAATTACCTAATCATTTATAGGGTGTCCCTAAATAAAAAAACATGTTTGGGTCATATGTCAAAAATGACAGCTCAAAAATTTTTTGGCTACGCCACTGGATTCTACGGAAAAAAGTGTCTGTATAATGTGCAATTAGTTTTCTCGTATCTGTATTAACAACAAAGCTACAGGACCTTTTCAAAAGTGAAAAAATCGAGAATCACCCTGTATCTCTGAAACGCTTCGCGATAGCGATGATCTGTTTTTACCATAAATGTTTTCTCAAAAAAGAGCTCGAGGATGGGGTATCGGATTTTTAATATCTCTTATGGTTTTCAAGTTTCCCATAAGGGACAACCAAAATGGGACACCCTGTACATTTAACTATTTTCCAAAAAAATCTTGCTCAAATTTTTGTTGAATAGTTTAATCGATTAAATTTATAGGACTTGTGATATAATATATAATTATTTACAATGGTATTTATTTCTAAATAGGAAAATAATTCTTACCTGAAGATGATATAGGCATGTTGTATTGGCAGGCAGGGAGTGTATAGGGCTCTCCAAAAAGCCTCTGTTGGTACCTCGTAACCAAAACTCGCAATTTCTTTTTTTGTTTTACAAAGGTCGGCATTTGTTGGTCAACAAATTTTACCTGTAAATAATAACACCTTTTAAATATGTTTCAAAATAGTTGTGCAAAGAATTTAAAATAACTTCTTTTAGTTGCTAAAAAGCAACAAAAAAGTCATATCGCCTTTCTGAGAAGGGGCCATAGGCCGACGAAAGTGTGAGGTGGTAAAAAACAAAAATTTTGGCGCTCCTAGAAAGAAATAAAATTTTCAAGGAGGTTCAAATTTATTGATGAGCAAAAAAGGTCCTTTCCCGTTTTTGTTTTATTCTTTAACTTATAAAATTATAAAAAAACCTCCCTTCCTATGTATGAAAAAAAAGCTCCTTACTTTTAAATTCCATCATCACCCTCACCCCTCGGACCAGCCCTGGGGGGTGGCATATTGTCATTAAATGCCCATATTTGCTATTAGATATGTATGAAATACAAAAGATGTGGCATTAAGAAGGGGCATGCCCCCCTATGTCCGCTCCTGCTAAAAAGTAACATATTCCATTTTAGAAAGTGTTTTATGTGTTAGTATACAGGGTGTACATTTAAAAACTTTCCACTCAAGTTATCTTCGAAACGAGACAGATTTGAGAAAATCGCCGAAACACGTCAAGATATTTATTGAAGGGGAACGTTTTTACAAAAAAATGGACGGCGCCCCTTTAACCCCTTAACCACCAGGGCCTCCATCCCAAAATTCTTAAATGAGAAGGCGGGTCGAGTGATACATCATTTTAAAGCTCCTGACGAGTACTTTATAACCCTAGAATATGAAGTCAATATTTTTACCTATTACAAAATGGCGGTACTTTAAAAATTAATAAAATACCTGATTTGGATGGCCATATTTCCGAAACTAATAAAGTTAGATGTACCTAATGTGGTGTTTTCTTAAAGCCTTTTAAAGGTCTTTTTAATGGTGATACTGGTAGTAATATACAGGGTAGAAGAAAAAGTACATATTTTTTATTTAAGAACCCTGTATGTTATTTTACCATTAAAAATATCTTTAAATGAGCTTTAAGAAAATACCTACATTAAGTACATCTAACTTTATTAGTTTCGAAGTATGACCATCCAAATCAGGTATTTAGGTAATTTTTAAAGTACTGCCATTTTGTAATAGGTGAAGATATTGACTTCATATTCTAGAGTTATAAAGTACTCGTCAGGAGCTTTAAAATGATGTATCACTCGACCTGCCTTCTCATTTAAGAATTTTGGGGTGGTGGCCCTGGTGGTTAAGGGGTTAAAGGGGCGCCGTCCAATTTTTGTAAAACGTTCCCCCTCAATAAATATCTTAACGTGTTTCGGCGATTTTCTCAAATCTGTCTCGTTTCGAAGATAACTTGAGTGGAAAGTTTTCAAATGAACACCCTGTATTTACTTTATTAATTTAATAATGTTTGGAGATAAATTACCAATAAAGTTAAAGGTAGGTTGGTAATGTAAGTAATGCACTAAATTAACTCCTCGTAAAAATCAGCTATGGTTACAAAAGTATACAGAGTGTTTCTAAAAGGTACAGACAAAAGATACCCCATATTCCTGAGGCTAAATTGTGACCATCTAACCCAACTTACCTTAGCCACAAAGTGAGTGGTTTCCGGAGATACAGGGTGTTACAAATTTATTCTGGTTTTATTTTACGGCACATTTTACATATTAAAGGTTAAAGTTGATTTAGGCAACCGTTTTTGAGATATCGAGATTTTAAAAAAGACACTTTCTGTATGGCCAGGTCTACAGCTATGCAAAGTGTTTTGAAATAGATGCTAATCTTTTAAATGTGTGACTCCTTAGGTGATTTCAAGATTAAAACTAAAATAAACCTATGTCCTAAAGACTTATTTTTTGAGGCACAGGGTGGTAAAATTTTAAAAATATAAACTTTTTACCACCCTGTATCTCAAAAGTTAAGACATTTAGGATATGGGTTTATATAAACTTTTTTCTTAAAAACACGTAAGGATTCACATTTTAAAAGATAAGCATCTAATTCTTAATCACCCTGTATACCTTAAACCTCGTCATACCGGAAGTGATATTTTAATATCCAGATATCTCAGAAACGGCTGCCTAAATCAACATTATTTGCTAAGTATATTTAATTTATTAATTAAATTAACCTAAAATACCTTCTATAGCCGGACAAAGTGCAAAATGTATCGACACTAATAGCTAGCAAGGGCTAAGGTGCCGGAACACACTTTGCCGTGTTTTTTTATCTTTGGACAATCCACGAAGGCTGAAAGCCTAAATACTAACGTACCGTGGGTGTCTTAAGCAAGGTAAGAGGAAGTTTGTTAACACGGGACTTAAAAACTTGAAGATTTGGGGGGAAGGAAAGACCTCCGCTGGTAGTAGGTTCCACTGTCTAGAAACTCTAGGGATAAAAGAGCGAACGAAATGGGAAGTTCGGGGCCTGTCCAATTGGACCGGATAGGGATGCATACGCGCGGCACCACGAGTTTCTTTGTTGGGAACTGCAAGAGGGAGGGACTATACTGGATAATTCGTCGGAACAGAAGCCGTAAAATATCTATAGAAGAGCGATAGATCTCCCACAGCTTAAGAATTTGCGAGTTAATGGATTTCTCCATTACTTTACAAAGCATTGAGAGGAGTGAAATAATTCTATAGTTGTATGGAAGAGATTTAGATCCTTTCTTGGGAATAGGCTGGATACGTGCAGCTCTCAGCTATCTGGAAAAATACCCGTGTGATAAGAAATTCGAAAGAGCTTGGTTAAAATAGGTGAAAGTTCAGGACCCCATTTTTTAAAACGGTTGCTGGTATGTTCTGCGCAACCGTAGACATGCGGACCCTACTCAGTTGGTAGGTTCGTTAGTCCCCCTGGGTGGGAACGAGGTCTTAAGTATTCGCGCATAGGACCGTGGTTCGAAACCCACGTTAAGCAGTAGGTCCCGCCAGGCTGACATTACCCAGACGTAAAAAGCCGAGCGGCTTCAGTGCATGGGTTATCCCGGCTCATTCTAAAGTCTAAAGTCTAAAACACCTATCCTGGGACACACTGTAGAAGGACAAACATCAAATTTAGGAACTGTTCAAAAGGTAATTGTATTAACTAAGATAAGGTTAGCCAAATGTAACATAACACTTACTTAGGAAAAAGTTAAGCAAGGTTTACGCCCAGCTACCTAATGTATTTAAATAAAATTACAAAAGATTTAAAACTTGTATCTTAAAAATGTATTTTTATTATAAATAAAAAATTTTTGTAAGTAAATTTAAGACTTACGAATACTTATAAAATAATTAAATCTAATATTGTTTTCATTAAAAAAAAGAAGAATTGCCATAATAAACATGCCGTTCTTTATTTGATTTTTTCTCTGCTGTAACGGGACAAGATTATGAGGATCTGACGAGAATATTAAATATTTCAGATAAAACCGAATCTCCATATAAATTTTGCAGAATCTGAGCGTTATGGGATTTGGGTTCAATAAAAGGTATGTAATAACAAAGAGAAATAAATTCTTATAGGTGTTTTAGGCATTGCAAAAAAGTATTTATTAATAATATTCAAAGCAAGTTTTAAAATATTGTTTGTAACTATTTAAAGTATAAATATAAAAATATTTTCCTACGACCACTTGTGAAAATAGCAAATAGCACACTGATTTCATGCATAGAAAATGCGTTATATCACACTAGTGTTGCAAAGTACTTTACAGCACTAGTGTTGCAAAGTACTTTACAACACTGGTGTGATACATATTATGATGTCATTCTAAAAACTGCTATTGGTTTTGCAAGTGACATATTTATTGTAGTGACAGTAAAAAACTTTTTATTTACCTTAAACGGTAGAACCCAAATTAGCGAAAATCATCTTATTTTATATTTATTAAAATTTACGAAAAAATAAAAACATAAACAAAAATAGACATAACCACAAAAACAACTTTCACTGACTGGTACAGTGTTGTCAGGTAAGTATCAAATTAAAAATCTCCCTTCTACCTTTGAGCACGTACTTTATAGAGGCAGCCTTGACGCTTGACCGTTCGACCTAAAGCGCCAGAGAAAAAAGCCTATAGATCAAATTCCTTCCTCTCTTTCTTCGTGTACTCAAACAACTAGTTAAATTTTTTTTTTAATCCGTAATTAAACCTAAGGCTAATAAACACTTTATGAATCCACTTTCTTTTATCCATTCATAAATAGAATCAGACCCTTCCGACGTTGCCAAATGCTTTCCATATTTTGCATGGTAACTGACGTTTGGTAGTCTTTTTCCTTACTTTTAGGACTTTAGGTTATACATTTACAATTTTCATATTTTTTATATTTTTTCTTAAAAATATGAGGAAAAATTGTTATTTTTACTTAATTTTATATGTGATGTTCAGTTTCATTAACTCGTTTTACCAATTTTACCCCACCCAGCACCCCTGTTCACTCCCCGGTCCCGTAAGTTTATTTACTGATATTTTTAAAAAACGGAATATTTTGGATATGCACCACTTACGTTTCATTTAGAGTGTCTAAAATATGTAAGAATCGATAATTTTAAAAACACTTATAATAGCAGAAAACCGGATTAAACTATTAGCGTTATTACCTAACAAAACCATACAATTTTTATTAAGTGAGGGCCTTTTAAATTCCAAAATGATAAAAGTTATATAATGCTTCTAGGTAGGTGATTTTCGATGTAAAAATATTGTCAAAACAGTATAATATAGCAGTGAGGAAAAGTATATATCACACTAGTGTTGCAAAGTAAATATCACCCTAGTGTTGCAAAGTTCTCAATTGTTTTTTATTTTTTCTGAACAGACAAACTTTAATTTATTTATTTTTTGGTGAATAATTTGTGGTCGTAGGAAAAATAGTGTACAGTACTCGTGTGAAAATGACTTTCTTACACTCGTGGGTTTGTCGTACTCGGCTAGCGCCTCCTGCTACAATATTCCCACTCGTGTGAAATTAGTCATTTTCCACACTTGTAATGTAATATACTATTCTCTCATTATACGAAATCAAATAAAATAAAATTTTCATTTGCCCTACTTATATTAAATTTATTAAATATTTCCATTAAATCAATTTATTTACAATTTTACTTTTTCTAAATATTAAGAGGGTTTTAAATTCAATTTTACATTATGTTACGAACTTATTACGGGAAAATTCTCACCACAAATAACAACTAATAATAAAAAAGATTGTAAACTATTTTTTGTTACAGAATAATCAGCTAACTTTTTTGTTCTTTGTAAAAACTAAACCAATAAATAAATAATGATAATGTTTGGCATATCCATTAATACTTTATCATGACTTGTTAATGAATGTAATTTTATTTTACGCGATGAGAATTAAAATCATACCTACATATAATTATTACGGATTATTTTTTTCTGACGCAAAAATAGGTAAGTAGCTTGTTTTTTATTATCAGTAATTATTTTTATAAAGATTCCCTCTTTTTTTTATTTAAAATAAAATAATTTTCTTCTAAACTAGAAATATTTTACTAACTTTTTGGTCCAATATTATATTTTTTTGTCCTTAGCAATGTCTTCCCAAGTTTATGCATATACCGGGTGTTGCATCGCCGGGCGGGACATAGGAAATCCCATGTAATTTTTAATGGGGTCAATTATTGGCTCCCCTAATTATTTTAGAGAAAATTCTATAAAAGTTTATTGAAGGGCATGCAAATCTAAGTCCATGGTAAAAACTTTAGATTTTTCGGTTAACCCGTTCGCTAGTTAGATGCTTATATATTTTTAAAAATTGTTACATTATTATCGCCTCATTATGACCAACAATAAAAATACCAGTTAGCGTGACATTACGTTGTCATTTTGAAATTTAGTGCTTTATTATTATCAAAAAATCGTACTAACTGGTATTTTTATTGTTGTTCATACATATGAGGCGATAATAATGTAACAATTTTTTAAAATATATTAGCATCTAACTAGCAAATGGGTAAACCGAAAAATCTAAAGTTTTTACCATGGACGTAGATTTGCATGCTTTTCAATAAACTTTAATAGAATTTTTTTCTAAAATAATTAGGGAAGCCAATAATTGACCCCATTAAAAATTACATGGGATTTCCTATGTCCCGCCCGGCGATGCATCACCCGGTATGTAGGTCAAGAACACTTTTTTATGTTCCATGATGGAAAAATATACTGAATTACGTACCTTTTTGTCAAATTAACCAAATAATGAGTCCTTATAATGAATGGTTTTCTTTTTTACATAAGATTAAAGTACTTATCTTTTAATATGTTTTGTTTTTATTTTTGTAATCTCAATTATTTTGTACTAACATAAAAACTCATTGCCTTTAGTATTTTGGTTAAATATTATTTTAAAATAAAATTTTGGTTTTTTATCTAAAGTGCCAATTAAAAACACTTCTTAAACTTTACTTACTTTCAGAAAAATAGAAGATACATTCTTACCTTTAAAACTTTTTTATTAAAGGACTCTAAATTTTATTTTTGTAGTTTTTCTGTTTAAACTCAGATTCTAAAATAGGACCATGTCATTTTTATAACATTTCTTAATGCACTATTTTAAAGCAAATCCAACAATAAAAAAATATTCCCACACTTTACCTTTAATTTCACTGGGATATTAGAAGGTAGATCATATTTTGATACTAAATGGCGTACATCGCAATTCATTACAGTGGCCATGAATACATCAACTAACTAAAAATGTTGCTGTAAAAACAATTGCTTTTGTGCCTTTAAAAGCTAAACAAGAAATAAATTTTAACTTGTAATCAAATAAGTTTTGTTAATAACATTAAAATTTACTTAAAATTATAACTAACCTTTTTATTTAATAAAGGTACGAAAGCAATTGTTTTTACAACAACATATTTTATTTATCTGCTGTTTTTATGGCGACTACGATGACTTGCGATGTACCCCATTTCATATCAAAATAATTGTTTAGCTACAATAAATGTGTTAATAAAGTAAAATACCGTAGTGCTTTAAAATACTATAGTAGAAATATTACCCCAGTGGAAACCTTTTTTTTCCAACTTTACCAAACCAGATGAAACCAAATTTAACCAAAAAAAGTGCCGTCGTTCCTTGACACATTTAAAATAATTTCAGTTGGTTACGTCAAAATAATTTTTATGTGGCAAATTTTTTGTCAAAATAAAGCAAGGTTCCTATTTTTGGCAAGAAACATTATTAATTATGTTATGAAATACTTTAAAAAGGATGAGAGCCCTCATGAAGCAATAGATGAAGCTGTAAAAATGTATAAAGAGTAGGTACAAAATATAATTTTACAAATCCATGTTCATCCAAAGTTTCAGACGTAATGTATAACAATATGTGACCTAAAAAGTAGCAGCAACTAAAACTAAAACAGAAGCTCAAAAGCCTAATTATATTTGTAATAAAAATTATATACTTTATGAAAATAAAAAGAAACATGTTACCCCACATACAATTTAACATAGATTAAAGAAAAAATTTACCATTTTTTGTTTTGGATTTGGAGCTGCCCAAGGTATATTTTAAGATGACTTTATTTTTGGATGCATATAACACAGCAAAGCAAGAAAATCCTATTTATTTAGTATATTTAATTGAGATTTGGTGATAAAACAGTTTAGCAAGATGAGCCTAATTTAATGTAAAGCAAAAATACGAGAAACGAGTCACGATTTGTCATTGTTTATTCAAAAATAAAAAAAAATATTATTAGTAAATTTTTAATGCATTAAGCAAGCGAAGACTATTAATTATAATTTGGCATCTGTTGACTAAAAATATAAATTAGAAATTATGTATTATATTATATTGGGCTGTAATAATAAAAAGTTTAGCTTTTTTAGAGCCCTCTGGTAATAAAAATTAAAAGATACTGTTACAGACTTTCAAAAAATGTGTTTAGGTTATAGAATTTTAGAGAGTTAGGATCATTTAATTTAGTTTGTTAATTTATTTAAATAATTTACCTTAATTTTTCCAAGTTCTTTCATCACTTTCGAAGGTTTCCGAAAACGACCGAATTATCCATTAAGAAGTTTTATGCCATCCTGTACTATGGAATGTTCACAATATTTCTCGAATATTCTAGATCATTCTTTACTCTTCACCATACTATAAAAGGGCGACGGGAAACCTCCGATCAGTAGTACATGTTCGACTTTTGTGCTGTAAACTTCGAGACATTGACAATTTAAGATTTTGCCGTTATTGTAACCATAGTTACGTTATATTGTTAATAAAGGTATAAAAACGAAGGCACGTGTTTTTATACGAGGTGTTTTGAAACAATACTTAAGATGGAAAATTTAAATTTAACCTAAAAATTAAATTTGACCAAAATTTGACTTAAAAGTATTGTATTTTGACGTAAAATAGTCACCAAAATTAAAAAAAAAAAAATATACAGGGTGTTCCATTTACAAATCAAAATTTCCAATCATTTTCGGTAAAACCGAAAGTCGTAAATGCTTATCATATGCGCTTACAAATTAATTTTTCCTTAGTCTAATAACTAAGATTGTAAGTGTCATAAAAATAAAAATGACCGTCAAGTCATTTCTTTTTACGACACAACTGTTATGTATTTTGGTTCATTTATTTTCAACTTTTAAAGAAAATAAATGACCGTCATTTAAAGAAATATGACAGTCACAAACATTTCGGATAACTTAAATTTAGACGCCAGACAAGCAGATATAAATATGCTTAAAAATCAGAGCGAGTTTAATTAGTTTTCAGTTGTTCTTCGGCATTAGTGTGTTTTACACAATACTGTGCCTGGTTTTTGTTTTGTGGCATATGTAGTGAAATGCCACACGTGGCAGAAGCACTACTTGGTATGCCAGCTACTTTAGCAACGACTGAAAAACTTTTAGTTCATATGTATATATTCACCCGGAAGCTAGAAATCGTCTAACGATAAAAAGATGCTAACTTATATAAATTTAAATCTTCAAAATATTTTTGGACTAATTTAATAGGTTATCCTATTAGGTCCTTAATAGGTTTTATTCCACATATTCTAGCTCAAGTCCTATGGGGTTAGTTTTGTATATGAATAATTTTTATTTTTTTTTTTAAAGTGTTAACAGTTTTTCTTTAGAGGTCTTGGTTTTTTTTGTAAAAATATTTTGTCATTTTAGTATTAAAACAATTCAAGTTTATATCTGTAGTTGCTAATGGTTTATTTACTTGTCTGATGCTCTAATATTTAAAATTAGGGTTAGGCAAATAATAAATAACGATAAATGACAAAAATGACATATAAATGACTGTCAGGTGTCACAAAAAAATGACCGTTATTTTATAACTCTACTAACCTAGTTTTGTTAGTATCAATAAAAAAAATAAAGAAACGTCTGCCAGAAAGTAATCTCAAGGGCACCCGGTATAAAAGCATTTCTAAAAATATCTGCTCCGTGAAATAACTTTGTTCTTTCATTTTTCTATTCGCATTCGGGCAATTCGACACAGACCTTGATTTTTACGGCCGCCTTTGAAGTGCTTAAGTCTAAAAGGGTAAATAAATGGTTGTTTTTACAGGATCTTTAGGGCTCTAAAAATTCAAGTTGGGGTGTAAAGATCCTAAATTAAGCCAGGAAACAAAGGGATAAGACAAATTAAAGAAGGCACATTACCATTTTAATAGGGGAGTTTGAAATTATAGTTTCTTTGTGAAAAAAATAGAGTGTCACTAAATAATTTTGCCAACAATTTTTTTCGGGTTTTTGGAACATACAATGAGCAGTAAAAAGTTTGCAACAATTTGGACTTTGTTTTATCAAAAAGAAATCCGATTTGGTGCATTTAATTGCAACATTTAAATAATTTTAAAATTGATTTTGATGTGACATGTGAACAGTGGTAAGGGGGAAATTTAAAAAAGTAAGATAAAATTGAAAAAGTAGGATTAGATTAGAAAATATCGATGCATCTTAAAAAGTAAAAAGTGTTTAGAATTTATTTGTAACCTGTTCGCAATCGTGACAGAATTACTTTTGTTTCTTTCACAATTTCGAAAAGGGTGCGTCATCGTCAGTCTTGTAGACTAAACACAATTTTAATGAACGTTCAATAGGGTGGTTAAATATTATTTTTTGCTGTCAAGTAGTGTTATTTCAATGAAAGTCGATTAATAATTAACTAATTTAATAACTAAATAATCAACCAATACATATAAGCTCTTAAATTTAGATCTAATCATTCATTTTCTGCACACATACTTTTCCCTGATTTCACTATGCTAAGACAAGTAATAGAATTTTAATTTTTATTTCACTAAAAGGAGTCAATTTGGTAATTTTCTAGAAAATGGGAGCAACTCCGATTTTGACGAAATTTGGTATACGGGGTTTTTGGGGCGCTGATCACGAATCTGAAAGAATTATTTGGCGGAAACGTTTTGTTCTCGAGATATCCATCATCAAAGTTGATATTTGAACTAACCTTATTTTCACTATATTCCCCCTTCTTTTTGCACACAATTCTTGATTTAAAGCTAAAGTGTCACACAATATTTGATTTTCACCTTTTAAAACCCCGTTTTTCTACGTTTTTACATTATTTTTGCATTAAATTGCTCGGCTTTTCTTTGATAATGCGGCAACCATACATACACATAAGGCTTCATGGCAAACTGGGATTAAAATGATTCAAAGTATAGCTATGCAGTTTAATGCAAAAATAATGTAAAAACGTAGAAAAACGGGGTTTTAAAAGGTGAAAATCAAATATTGTGTGACACTTTAGCTTTAAATCAAGAATTGTGTGCAAAAGAAGGGGAATATAGTGAAAATAAGCTTAGTTCAAATTTGAACTTTGATGATGGATATCTCGAAAACGAAACGTTTCCGCCAAATAATTCTTTCAGATTCGTGATCAGCGCCCCAAAAACCCCCGTATAACAAATTTCGTCAAAATCGGAGTTGCTCCCATTTTCTAGAAAATTACCGTCAATTTTTTCACTTTAATTTATTTCACTCTTTGTAGTTCCTTGAGACCAAATGATAGTTTATTCAAAAAAATTGAAGAATTGAAGTAACTTCTTCACATCATTCGTACACAAAATATAAATTGCTTACTTACAGGTGGTTACAGCTTGCAGTCTCTTTTGAGAGAATTTTTACTTTTTGTTTACTTTACCATCAAAACTTTAGTCCATCCTTTACGCCAATTTTATTTGCGGCCACTACTTCTTTATTTTCAGAGAGAGGTGTCGTGTTGTGTAAAATACATCACACGCAATAGGGAAATATAAATGCAACTTCGTATTTTTACATCTTTATCGAAGTCAGAGGAAAATTTGTGGAGTTTCACTAATTTTCAAGAGAGTATACCCATATGTGTAAGTATTTATTTAAAAGAGAGAAAAATGATGTGTCAATGGCGAGTGTACACAACGAAATCTAGAGCAAATCTTGAGAATAGAGAAAAATTTCTATGTTTTTTTACAGAAACGAAAAGATATGTCGCCCGTGTGCGATCATACCGAGATCAACAGATAACAGATAAGATAATCTAATCTAAAAAGCCACGCGCGTCTCAGCACACAGCACTCTCTGCGGACAGACGCGCGCGAAAAAGGTTCTAGACAATTCCAGAAAATAAGCGTCTAAAGAAAAGGACAGTTAAATTCCAACTTTACATGATAAAAAGAGACAATTCGCACACAATATTTATTTATTAGATACTTCTACTTATGCAACCCATTATTTATAGAAATAGAAGAGAGAGACATATATTAAAAAATGTAAGGAGACAAAGATAATATGGATGACAAGACGAGTAATTCTTAGAATTTGATATAAAGAGTTTTTGCACGAACAACCTTGTTACGAGAATAAAGTTTTCGCCCTTAATCCAAAGTTTGAGGCATGTATTAAAAAAAAAAAAAAAAGTAATAACCCGCTATTTTTTAAAATTAGTTTTTAGTAAAGTAAAACTGCACTTTTTGTTAACCGAAATATCATTTTTTATAGTTTATTTGTATTTTTTAAATATAAATTTAAACAAAATATTATTTGGCTTTTCTCCAGAACATTTTACAAAAGTAATGTCAAGTCACATTATCGGTCTTTTTTAATTAAAAGTTTTCTACATTTTTGAGACGCGTCCAAGGGATCAGTTCACTGATCTGCAGCCTTGTTAAGAACTTATTTTATGATTGGTATAATATAAAATAATTTCAACCGAAGCCCTTAAACCTATGTTTAGGGGTTGCAATTTTATCTAAGTAAGTTATTTATTATTAATTTATTTCTTTTAAAATAATCTAAATTTTTATTATAATATTGCAAGGACAGAGTAGCAATTTATATTATAAAAATAGTTTGGATTTTTAAAAATATTTAATAAATATTTTATTAAATATTTGCTGGCCCCATCTTGCTAGAACCATACATCGCCCAAGGCCATATTTTTAAGAGCTGGCAGAAAGAAACTGTTAATCATTGCCACATTAATATTTACCGTATCCGGAACGCACGCTGCACGGCGATGATCGACCGGCCTTGTAAAAGTAGGTCTCAACGGCGAACGCGCGTTGCTCTCTTGCCCAAAGCATTTTTGCGACTGACGACAATTAACAAACAAATCTCCCCACCAACGCTCTCTGTTAAGCGCACTAACGCGCTGCAACTAGCTCCAGTCGCGCCACTATGTATCATTGAAAAAAGAAATTTTGAGTGCCGGACCCTGTATATTTATTTTTAAAGACCATAAAAGCCTCGGTATTTTACTAAAAAAACCTATTTAAAGTTTTTAAAAATAGAAACCAAATATCAGTAAAAGCTAAAAATATTTAAACAACAAATTTAAACCTTTAGAAAACTAACACATGAATTAGTAAAAAATGTTTATATTTTAATACATCGTTAGTCCTGGCGTATAGAGACTAAGCTGGCTCAATTCTGTTGACCTTTCTGAACTTGCAAATCGCGTAAAAGTGAGAAAAAACTAAAAAAAAAACTAAAATTATTGTATTCAAAATTAAAAGTATTTAACCAACCTATTTATTATGTTGACAAAATTATATTGTACGGACGAAATGATTACGTGTCATAAAATATAGGATTATGACAAATTTTGTAATGCAATAATCCCTAAATGGCAGGTTTACATCTGACATATAGTGCATAATATTTATGTCAGACAGAAATTCTGGCTTATGTAAACATTTAAACATTTATATCAGACATAAATTTTTGACCACAACCACTTGGCGATGGCTGAATACATTACGTGTGAAAGCCAAAAACCGAATATAGAATAAAATAAAATTTTAACCGTTTACATTAGCCACAATTTCTGTCTGACATAAATTATTATGTCAAATGTAAACCTACCATAAGAAACCAGAAACTCTCCTAAAATCAAACCTAAAACTGTCACTAAAAGTATTTTAATCAAAATACTAATTTATTTATAGATTTTTTTTCTTTTTTAATTAAAAAAAACATCAGTATTATATTTTTGCCAATTTAAAACTGTAGTACAACCCAACATTGGTAAAAAAGCTGTTGACTTGAAAGGCAAAAACATTGCTTTTCATGCAAGAAGGGCGCTTCAACGCGGGCTGGCGCGAACGATTTACATTAAATGACACTTACAGTCAGCCTTATAAATTGAAGTTTCTTTTTCGGGTTTTGTATTATTACCGAGCGGAAGTTTTAGCACTGCCACTGCAAGTTTAAATTAAATTCTATATGAAATAATAATAAAAACGGTCATAACTTTATTAGTATTGTCTTATATTGTTTTCCTATAATCAACTGTATGACAATATGTTATTTTTAGTTTTGTTGGACATGCATGAAAAACTAACAATTTTTTTCAAAATAAAATATAAATAAACTAGCTATGATTTCTGGCTTCGCTCGGGAGTTGATATGAGACCCAAATAACCGTTGTTCTGAATGAAGTTCAAATAATCGACAACAGATGGCGCCACTACACTTAATTTCCAAGTTGAAGGGTTGGAAGAGTCCTTATATCTTTAAAAATACGCCCTTTAGGGTAAAACGGGAACTTTCTTGTTTGAGGGGGATAAAGGGCTATCACACTATATAAGTCCCTTTATCGTATCGGGACTTCTTTTCAAGTTTTATCGGCACGCACATTTTATCAACTTAGTTTTATTATATACCAGCTATGATTCCCGGCTTCGCTCGGGAGTTGATATGAGACCCAATAACCGTTGTTCTGAATGAAGTTCAAATACTCGACAACAGATGGCGCCACTACACTTAATTTCCAAGTTGAAGGGTTGGAAGAGTCTTTATATCTTTAAAAATACGCCCTTTAGGGTAAAACGAGAACTTTCTTGTTCGAGGGGGATAAAGGGCTATCACACTATATAAGTCCCTTTATCGTATCGGGACTCCTTTTCAAGTTTTATCGGCACGCACATTTTATCAACTTAGTTTTATTATATACTAGCTATGATTCCCGGCTTAGCTCGGGAGTTGATATGAGACCCAAATAACCGTTGTTCTGAATGAAGTTCAAATACTCGACAACAGATGGCTCCACTACACTTAATTTCCAAGTGGAAGGGTTGGAACAGTCCTTATATCTTTAAAAATACGCCCTTTAGGGTAAAACGGGAACTTTCTTGTTCGAGGGGGATAAAGGGCTATCACACTATATAAGTCCCTTTATCGTATCGGGACTCCTTTTCAAGTTTTGTCGGCACGCACATTTTTTCAACTTGGTTTTATTATATACTAGCTATGATTCCCGGCTTCGCTCGGGAGTTGATATGAGACCCAAATAACCGTTGTTCTGAATGAAGTTCAAATACTCGACAACAGATGGCTCCACTACACTTAATTTCCAAGTGGAAGGGTTGGAACAGTCCTTATATCTTTAAAAATACGCCCTTTAGGGTAAAACGGGAACTTTCTTGTTCGAGGGGGATAAAGGGCTATCACACTATATAAGTCCCTTTATCGTATCGGGACTCCTTTTCAAGTTTTGTCGGCACGCACATTTTTTCAACTTGGTTTTATTATATACTAGCTATGATTCCCGGCTTCGCTCGGGAGTTGATATGAGACCCAAATAACCGTTGTTCTGAATGAAGTTCAAATACGCGACAACAGATGGCGCCACTACACTTAATTTCCAAGTTGAAGGGTTGGAAGAGTCCTTATATCTTTAAAAATACACCCTTTAGGGTAAAACGGGAACTTTCTTGTTCGAGGGGGATAAAGGGCTATCACACTATATAAGTCCCTTTATCGTATCGGCACTCCTTTTCAAGTTTTATCGACACGCACATTTTATCAACTTAGTTTTATTATATATAATGATAATGATAATGATAATATAATCATAATAAAAGTAAAATTTTAAATTTTTCTTGAAGCAAACCCAATTAAATACCTCATTAGAATTTTAATTTGATAGTTATTTTATTACATACCTCAACTTCCAACTGAAATCCATGTAAACTGTGTACAGGTGCAGGTTGTAAAAAGTTCCATAAGGTGAAGTGGAAAACTCTACGAGAAGCTCGTGTCCACTGGAAACCACTTCTGGTACTGCTTCTCCACCACCACAAAATTTTAAAATTACTGCATCACGAGTTGTGTAACTGCAATAAAACAAATAGTACTAATGTTTTAGAAATTACGGCTTTTTTTAAAGTCTAAAACTCTTGCTTTAATTCTAGAGGGTGTCTCTAAAAGGGGCAGAAAAAAGCTATCCAAGATGCTAAATGGGAAGTTACTCTAGCGTCATAGAGACCTATTGGGTTGCAAAGCTTAGATGATAGGAATTTTTTTAAACAGGGTGTTTTACAACTTATCCGATAAACTTTAAGGACCTATTCGACACTAAAAAATATGAAAAAACTTAAAAAAATTGTCCTTTAATAATAAATTTTATACCATTAAAAATTTGGGGCACGCCCTCTATGCACCAAATCACATTTTTTGGCATACAAGAAACAAAATTATTACCAGTATCGTTTATGAGGGATTTGGGAGAAATATTTTTCGATAAAAAATGGTACGCCACTGCATTTTTCTAAACTAAAAATATTTTTAAAATTCTTATTTAGTTTGAAAAAATCTCCTAATTTTTTTATTTAATGCACGGTTATCGCGTAAATAAAAACCATTTCTCGGCATGGTAAAATCCCTATCTTATTAAAGGATAAAATATCGAAGGTAATTTTTCACTGTTGAATTTTTTTATTATCCTGACAAAATGACCCTGCCGAGTAATGGTTTTTATTTATTAACGCGAAAACCGTGCTTCAAATAAAAAAAAGTCAAAATTTAAATGTGTTTCAAACCCAACGTGAATTAAAAAAATATAAATTTTTATTTGAAAAAATGCAGTGGCCTACCATTTTTTATTAAAAAATATCTAGCCTAAACCTCTCATCTACGACAATGGTAATAATTAATTTTTTTCTTGTATGCCAAAAATGTGTTTTGGTGCATAGAAGGCGTCACCCTCAATTTTTTAAAAATATCTCAGTTGGTAACAAAAGTCATTATAAAAATACAATAATTTTTAAAAATTTTAGACCCTTTACTTTAAAATCTTATGCCGGGTTTATAAGTCAAAATTTAATTTTAGTTTTTATAAATCAAATTACATTTTTTGGTCTTAAGAAACGACCTTAAAATTGAAGATATGCTCTATATTGGTTAGGCGGATTCATTTATTGGATGGTCTTTTTGTTAGGTACACGCCTGGAAAGAATGGGACCGCTTCGGTCCTGGTCCCGGGGTATACCCTGTTCAGCCCTATTGACCCCTATGAACTTGCCGGTCGCCTGAAACAAAATAAAAGAAAACCCCCAAAAAACCTAAAAATTCGAATCAAAAACGACGTTTCGGTGGCAAGTCTGCCACCGTTGTCAAGTTAAAAATGAACTTAAAAAATAAAAATAAAAAACTAACTAATATTTAAATAAGAAATGATTAAATTTTGTGCTTTTGGAATCTCAAACTGAAAATAGTTTGACATATGTGTCATGAGTGACATAAGTAACTGGTGTATTTATTATTTGTAAGACAAAAAAGGTAATGAGTTAATTGATGTTTAGCTTTCCTGAAAATACTTCAGTATCGAACAAAGGCAACCAAGTGTTATTTAAATTTAAAACTGAAATTGATGCTACACAATTATCTTTATTTAATAATATATACGCACTTTCTTTGATTTTGCGTTTTTTTAGAACAAGTGTCCTTCGACCTTAAAATTCTCTAAAATCAAAAACTTGAGACTAAAATAGGAAAAAATATTAATTGCTTATGTGCCATAAAAAGAATAAAACCGGTAACCACTTTTTATTTAAGTTTCATTACCTATTTTTTGTTAAATGTAGCTAATAATTGCCACTAAAAATTTCTAAATTTAAGTTGGGTTAATACTATTACTAATACTAAAATTAAATTTTGATTTATAAACTCGGCCTTAAACGTTTAGGACAAATTTTTATATGAAGCTTTTCATATTTTTTAGTGTAGAATTGGATCTTAAAGTTTGTCGGAGAAGTTATAAAACACCCTGTATAATGTAGACCTTTTTATTGGTGCGGGAAGCGGCTATAGACTTTTAAATTTATCAGAAAAATACTGTTAATATTTTGGCTTGTGAACATAATCCAACTCGTATTAAATTATATATTTTTCGTTACCCTTGAATTATTTTCTTCAAAATAAAGAAAAAAGTAACCACGCTGAAGAATGTCAAGATGACGTTTTTTTACAACTTTGTAACCCTCCGCTTGCTTTACGTCACTCCTAAATTGTCAGATTAGTGGATTATACACTGTTTAGCATGTAATTAACTTACCCTATCTTAATCTGACGCGCTCGAAAATTTCTGATGGATAAATTTTTGTTTTTTACGATCACCCCTGTATACGGGGAATTTTTCCCGCACCTTTTAGAGACACCCTGTATAATTAACTTACCCATCATAGACAGTAACGTAATCCTGTACATCATCACATGCGTTCCAAACCTTTAGCTCCCTAGGTGTAGCAGTTCCGTAAAGGGTAGATTGGCTTCTTATTGAAATTAGCTGCCCTTTTGGTTGTCGAACTGTTATAAGGGCGTGTTTACCTGTAAAAAATTAATTTTGCTTAATCAATTAATTTTTTGGGTTTAAAGTGTTTTTTAGGTAAACAAATTGTGCCAAGTGTACCATATTATTTTCATATATATTTTTGACATGCGTGGGTATATTGATCTGGGGTGGAAAATCATTTTTGACTTTTGCCCAGTTTTACAATATATGATTACACACACAGTTATTACTTTTGGGTTAACTATTTTGGCAACACCAATCACATTTCGGTATTTCGTTGTTTCTATGGTAACAAACCTATTTTATATATTAGTGCTGTCAAAGTTTTGTAAGTGTAACAATCTGCGTCCTAGGATATTACACATATATTTGAGCGCAGAGAGATATGGCTAGCCTGGAGGCCTTGGTAAGTGCTTAATATGGTATTGATAAAGTTTATGATTATCCTAGTTACCAGTTGTCAGTCGTTGTGTTGTTAAAAAATCTTGCCAAATATATCAAAGAGTCGTCATCTTACTCTAATAAAGATTTAAGGTGTCCTGCTACCATATTCGATAGCACTTTTAAAAATTACCAGGTTTCATATGATCCTAGATCTTGTGTCGGGTGTGATCTTGTGGCGTTCGTGGTGTAGGGGCTAACGTACCAGCCTCTTACCGCAGAGACCCGGGTTCGAATCGCGGTTTCTTACACCGGGTTTTTATATAGCTCGTTTTTTCCCTGATGGTAATTGGAAAGCCTCTGTGTGGTATTATGCCAATTCTAGGTAGTAGTTATTTAAAACTAACGTCCGTGGTGGCACTACCGCGTTGTCTAAAAGATGCTGTGAAATTCAAAAATTGCATGTTGCAACGCTGTTGACGAAACTGGTATTTAGGCATAAGCCTTCGTATGATGTCCCAAAAATTAAAAAAATCTGTTGTTCTTGGCCTTCATAAATCCATGCCAAATAAGATTTTAATGTCTTTGTTCTTTCCATATTTTTTTAATTGCCTCACCTTACATACGTAAGCCCACAATTCAGCCTACTATCTTGAACAAGCTAAAGCCCAAAAATCACTTAAACAATTAATCCTTACGTTTTTTTGTATTTTGACTGGAGGATTTACTTTTTTGCCGAAACTGCAAAAATTAAAATGTGCCTGAATTATAAACAAATGTGTAACGTAGTTTAATAAATTGTAATAACACTTTTATAGTAAGCAAGTGTGTATCATAATTTACAGAATTATGCATTAAAAACCCTGTAGTTTTTGGTCAGTATTCGCTTCATTTAAGTTGTTTGAGTTAATTCAAATACCAAATTTCTAAACGAGATCCCAACGTGCTTATCCATTTAGATATTTGCAGCGTTAGATCACAGTAATGCTTTGCGTGCAATATTCTAGGTGTATTTAGCTTTCTGCACTAGAAATTCCGCAAATACAGCCTCTCGTTCCATGCAGGTAGATATTCTGGATACATTTACCAAGATCCAGGGAATCCAGAGGTATTTAAGCATATAACAGGCTTAAAAACCACTAATGATATCAGGCAATAAATTATGATTTGGGCGTTATTACATTATGAAGGGCATCGTTAAATCAGAGTGGAAAATATTGGTTTATTTTTCAGTTTTAGCATAGTTAAAGTCCCAATATGATGTTGGCCTCATTAGCAACAGTAACTATATTTTTATTGTGTATTTTGGTATATTTTATTTTATGTACTATCAAATATACATAAACATATACTATCACATATACATCAGCAACGCGTACTGTATGACAAAAAGCAGGATGTGGGCACAATGTAAAATAGGATCACACACGGGCAACAAAAATTATTGTCGTCACATCAAATCACTTGACCGCGGTCCATAACTTTGAAAAGTCAGCTGCAAACCTCCGACTGTGAGCAACGGGAATAACTTCATTACATACAGTTAAGTTTCTCGGTGAACTCAGTTGAGAAAAGAAGTAGAACTTTGACACCCATCTGTCATCTGACGAAAAACTTGCAGAAGATAGGCATATTCAACGGTTCCACAATATGCAATTTTACGGGAAAGAGCAGGAATCAGCACACATGATACAAAACTGCCTGTACTGACACCCAAGACACATGCTGTTTGGAAATATACAAGCACATTTTTTTAGAAGATCCAGTCAATCTTCCCATCACCTCGCCCTTCACTGCGCTGGTCCGCACCACCATATGGACGCGTCGAAATCCGCCGGCTAGCACTACCGGCCATTTAGTGGACAGCTACTGAGTTCCCACTACCAAAGACATTCTCCCCATGGGAGTCAAGTGCACTCTCAAAGTCAGCAACACTCTTCACAGGAAACTTTGGTATAAGCAAAAAAGCAGAAGCAGCTACGTAGCTTTTTTTTTTATTGGCGTTTGTCCCCTGGACGATTTGCCAGCACTCGCCCGTGAGCTACGTAGGCTATGATATTCCCTGATTTATAACGTTTGACTTGTGCCTAATTTGTATTTTTTATATTAAAAACTTAAAAATATTTATTTAGGCCTATTAGTAGCTAATGTCAGCAGTTGGCTGACCCAAAAAAAGACGAATTTTTATAACAAGAGAAAATAAATAATTATGTGAATGTGTGAAAATTGATTATGTCCGGTAACACTGCACTGCGTTTTTACACTGATAGTATGCTGAATATAAATAATGTGTGCGCAATGTCCTTTTTACTGTTTATGATACTCGATAATTCAAAATGCCATACCAATCGATTGTGTTTAAATTGTATGTATTTTTTGGTATTTTTCCGCATTTTATAAAACTTAACGAGAAAAATAGAATCCCATTGGGTGACCAGCGCCTCTCAAAAGTTACGCCAACAACGGTAAATGATTTATTTTTTTTGCAGCTCTTGGCCAAAAATTTAAGATTTCTTCGGTGAATCCAATTGTGTCATTAATTCAGGCTTTTTATGCTTTAAATATGAAAGCAAAACATCGAATAACTGATGTTGCAAATGCTAATCATATCTATGACAACCTCTACATTAAAACTTGGCTTGATACTTACCTGGCGGTATCTCATGCTGCCTAACAGCATAGTAACATGTCAGATTTCTGGGGTATATCCCCGGGAAGTTCGGTGATTGAAGACGGCAGTGCTTTTTATCACAGTCGCTGAATATTCGGGAGCAGTACGTTCCTGCTATTAGCTCTCCCAAGTAGTACTCCGGTTCGGGGGTAAAGTGGGAATGGTTACGTTAAGAAACGACAGGGGCGGAGCTGGAAAAATTAAAAAGATACTTTTTAAGCTGGTAATATTAATTAATATTAAAGACATTATATTTATTTCTAACATAATATTTATTGTAGCTGTGCGTCGAAATTATAGCTATATACTTATACAGTGAGCTTCAAAATGATTGTATTATAATGAATTGGTTCGTGCGGCTTAGAAGATCTTTTGTGGTTACCCTCGATTCCCAAACTTTCGCAAAGCTGACAATATTTCGGGAAGCGAGCCTTATTTTCTGAAGTCAAGAATACTCCCACCAGATATTTTAGCTCCTGGAGTGATAATTTCGTACATTGGCATAGTATATGCTCCAAGATTTCGGCCTATCGATCACAAAACCTGCAGCGGTCGTTGTCGGTCTTTCCCATCTTTTTGAGGTGGTAGCCTCAGAAAGTTAGTAACGGTACTAAGTTGGTTCTTTTAAAGCTCTAACAGCTTTTTAGTATACAGAATTTTTTATTGCTCTACTAGTTGATATACTTTAAATATTGCTCATACAATATTAAGGCAAATGAGAGATAAATATCTTCTGTCTTCGTCCTGGAGCGGTATTCCAGTGAGTTCTTTTTTACCTTTGTTCCCATTCTTCGAGTTCTTTCTTTAGATGACCTCTTGTTATGCCGCAGAATAGTTCAAGTCAGTGTCAGAAGTCAGCCCCTTGATCTTGGGGTAGTCAAGGGGGCCGAACATTTGTAGGGGTGGCCAAATTTTTTTGAAGGTATTACATTTTTTAACCAATAAAAACCTTACATTCCTTTCCAATAATTTGAGAAGCAAAAAAAGGTCCTTACTTCCACAATTCGAAATTATTAATTATGCGGTTGTTTCTTTTGTCGCACCTTACAGGGGATCCCCAACAATTTTTCAGAGGGGCCACCCCTGGCCTCCCCTAGCGTCGCCACTGGCAGGTCCATAAAACGAAGCCTGTGCACCTACTTTGACGGCAATTTCTGTTGCACTCCTTCATGTCCTGCACCCCTCTTTTAAATGATATGCTGATATTTTAATGTGTTTGTTAGAGAAAGAAGTTCATATAAATTTGTGTTCCTGATGCCTTAACGTTTGAGAGTGGTAAAGTTTTACAAAATATACAGGGTGCCTGGAAAGCTATGGTCAAAAATGATAAGGGTGATAGAGTGAGTAAAAATAAACATTTATATAATAAAAGTTCTATTGCACTTTCTTAGGGAGTTATTGACCTCTTTATCTTTAAATTTAGAATTAAAAAAAACTTTAACTTTTAAACTGTTGCTACGGTACCAGTGACATTTGGGCAATTTAATAACCATATAATAATGCTTTGTTCTATAGGTATTGGTAGATATTTTTATGCTTAAAAGTGATAGATGGAAATCTATGGATTTTTTATACAAGATTTTTTATTATTATTTTCTCTCATTGTTTAAATTGGTTATCAAAATATAAATGAAAACCCTGTACCTATAAGACAAATTCTTTTATTTTCTTTCTAAATTCAATTTAATACAACGTATCACCTGCGATTTCCTTTGGGTTTTTCTTAATCCTATGAAAACACCCTCAAAAACAACAAAGAAAAAGATACAAAACGGATTCCAAAAGGATCAAGTTAACTAAACCGAAAAATCCAAATGAAACCTGTATAAAGAAACTTTTTTTGTGAGCTGTTTCAAATGGATGTTCGTGAATGAGTTTGGTTAAGACAAAAAATAATTAAAAAGGCAGTGACACAAAACAAAAATATTAATAAATGCAAGTGTTTTATTAGTAACTTTTTTATTAATATCCTACCTAATAATTATTTTTATTATTTCTGAAATTTTATGCTGTTTTATTAGTTCTTCAAGTAATTCAAAGTGATGTGTTTTATAATTTCAGTAAGGTTACTCTTGATCCCCATGCAACAATAGCATATTACTAAAAACGCTTCTATTTAAATAACTGCAATTTTAAAAATTAATATAAGGGTAACACTACCTATTAAGGTAAATTATGTTATGTTTTTTTTTTTAAATTGTTTAGTTGGGCATTTTCTTGCATATACAGGGTGATTCAAAAATCGATCACGAAACTTAAGGGGTAATTTTACTTGACAAAATAAGGGTAGAGCTTCATATAAAATTTTTTTCAAAATGTCATTCGTTTTCGAGTTACAAGCCATCAAAGTTCAATTTTTATTTTGGTTTTTTCGCCATATTGCATTTATTTTTTAACCAATTCAGTTGATATTTGGCACACAAATCGAGCTTTGTAGATTCTAAAATTCTAAGACAAAAATCCTTTTTTTATATCGCCAGAGGGCACTTTACCTAGAACTTAAAATTTATTTACCTCATATCTTTTTTATTTTGACAGATATCGCAAAGCTGGGGCGCCATTTTATAGACAATCAAAAACTTAACAAATTAGGTACTCCTTAATAAAGTCGATGAACCTCACCGTTTAGGCACCAATAGACTTCAAAATTTTTATCAATTTCAATCAAATTACCTACATACATACAGGGTGTCCAGTAACTCGGTGAGGTTTATCGACTTTAATAAAGAGTACCTTATTTTTTAAGTTTTTGGTTGTCTATAAAATGGCGCCCCAGCTTTGCAATATCTGTCAAACTAAAAAGTTATAATGTAAATAAATTTTAAGTTTTAGGTTGTAACACTTTTTTGTGTTACACAGCTCCGGCAGCTCTTCGTCAGGTGAGCGTCGTAGGTTTTGGGTGTTTTAAATGTGAACTGAAATTATGGAAATAAATGTCTTAATCAACGCTTTGACAAGTTTAGGGCGCCACACAATTTAACCTAAACAGTTTTAATAAATTTGAAAAAATTGTGAAATCAAACTTGAAGGTATATGAAAGGTGTTATGCAAAAATTAACTTGGAAAATTATTTTGTGAGTAGGCAGGTGCAATAAAAAATAGAAACTATACCCTTCAATTAAAGTATATTTACAAACTATTTACAATTATATAATCAAATTTTCATTTTCAAATTTTATGTAGCTGTATTAAACTTGGTTGGTTATATTCAATTTTGTTTGAGTATTTTATCTGATTGATAAATAAAAAATAATAACTAGCATAAAAAACCCCATAGTCGACTATGTTTCACATTAGTATAAATGTATTAAAATTATAAAATTTAAAAATTTGTAACTTTAGTGTATTGTTAATCAAAATTATATTATATCATTATCTACTCCTTTTGAGAGTGTTTTAAATAATCATTATCTATATCATATTATGTATCATTATTTACTTCTTTTAAGAGTACTATAATAATCATTTGTTATAAAAAAACATATTTATATATTTAACTGGAAATGAAAAAAATAAAAAAACGAAAGTAAAATATAGAAATATCTGGCCTTAATGAGACTTTGCTTCCGAGTGACGTCTCCTGGAATGGCTGGACTGGTGGACGGATGTAGAAGACAGTAAGATCTTAAGGTAACAGCAATATGAAGAAGGACTGGATGTATAGATGATAACCGGGGATGTTTATCTGACGGTAAGAAGAAAAAACCCTAAAACGAAGGAAAAAGTTCCCTAATAAAACCATAAAGGTCACTTTAAATAGTTTTTTTCTCTTTTTTTTTTTTTTAAGAAACAGACGGATTATATATTAACAAAAGTTTCTCACCTTATACGAAGGGTTCACTAAAAAATTTGACTCCGGCGTGTCTAGATTATCTGGATCAATTCCAGGGTTGCTTCCCAAAATGCAACCAACAATCCAAAGACGAAATTGCAGCAACAGTAGAAGAAATTAGATTTTATCACCACTTTGGGTCTGCAAGGAATTTATACCTTTTTTCTTCGAAACTAGTATGGCGCGACACGTTTCTCACCAAGGGTGAACACCAGAATGGCCGACAGGAAACCCTGCTCAAACGTAGTACCCATATTTGAGGCGGAAGTACCATATCGGTGATTTGAATTTGATTGGATCAAATTTGGCGGCAATAAAAGGCCCATGTGCCTCCGCAGGAAAAATCAGTCATAAACTTGGCAACGCTGTTGCTCAACGGAAAAGAAATCTGGCAGCAGGAGTTTTGACGTTTTGACACACTGATTGATTGATTGACAGTTAAAATCAAAATAAATAGGTTAAAGAAGAATTAGATTTTTGTAATAATTAAAATTATTTAATTCTGTCGGACCCTTTACCACGGAATTGCATAACAAAACCAAACCAAACACCATTGACCAAAAAAAACAATAAGGTAAGTCTAGATTAAAATATTTTAATAAAATAGGCTTGTTTACAATAAAGTTAGTTTTTTTGTTTAATATTTAAAGTAATAGCCATCTATTTAATTAAATAATGTACCCTTTTCTTTTAGGTTTGCTGTTGAAATGTTTAAACATGAACTTGAAAGATATTTCTTAAATAGCAAAAAAAACAAATATTTTGTAAGAAGTCGTCCAATCCAGCCACAAGGTATTTTATCTATTATACTTAAGCCATTGCATAAGATAACTAAATTTGTACAAGATACTATTTTATTAATAAAGTCCTTTAAAATAAATCAAACTTAGTTTTAATGGTGAAAGAATTAAATGATATTTTCTTAACTACCGTTTTGGTAAAAGATAATATAGGCAACCAGAAATACAAAACAGGAGCTATTATTATACTGCCCTACAAAATAAAATAATAAAAAATAAAATATGATGGTGAGTTTCCTACGGAAATCTCACTGGAAAAAGTAAATGCTACAAGGTAAAGTGCCCTCTGGCGATATTTAAAAAAGTATTTTTGTCTTAAAATTTTGAAATCTGCAAAGCTCGATGTGTGTGCCAAATATCAACTGGATTGGTTAAAAAATAAAAGCAATATGACGAAAAAACCAAAATGAAAATTGAACTTTGACGGCTTGTAACTCGAAAACGAATAACATTTTGAAAAAATTTATATAAAGCTCTACCCTTATTTTGTCAAGTAGAATCACCCCCTTAAGTTTCGTGATCGATTTTGAATCACCCTGTATATTTGGTTCTAAAAAGAGTGTTTGGCTTTAATGTGTCCGTCGGACAACCAGCCAACATACGTAAGAAATTAATATTTTTATTAAATTATGGTGTTTAAGAATCACTCTGTATATTTTTAGGCCCACAAGCGTAATATTAAAAATTTTAGTTTTGGGAAGTTTACCACCAAACTTTCTTATTACGTTTTTCTTAAAATGTTTTTACTAAACATTTTTGTTTTAAAACAAACACTTCTCATTTATTTAATATAAAACAAAACCAACTTTTTGTTAGATTAGGTCAGCTAAGTTAAGTTAAACCAATACAAGTGGTTACTGAGTTGGTGACTGCCATTTCTATCTTAGTGACTACGAATGAAAATCGAGCTCATACAAATTTCAGGCGTCATACATCTGTAGGTACGTTACTTTATGGTCATACGCATGCGGCAGTTTTGCATTTAACTTCACAATAGACATCAAAGAAAAACATACCCCACTTTTTAATTTGTTAGGTTAAAGCCAGGGTTAGTCGGGTTAAACAGAAGTATCAAAATTGGCTGTTTTGTTTTCTTGGGTTTATTATAATAATTTATATCGTGTTTATTAGAAGTAGAAAAAGTGTTGAAAACAATAATTTGATATTTAATGATTATTTACAGCTTAAATATTGTGAAAATTTTTAAAAATAATGGCATGACCAAAAACAAAACAAAAGATCTATTTATGCCTCCTGCATGGACTATCTCCAAACTTAGTTGTATTACAAATCTAGCACAATACAACAAACATGACATATCTCCACTTTTGATAAAAGCCGAATTCCTTTCTCTATTAAACAATTTACCTGAAGGCGATAAGATATATACAGATGCTTCTAAGTTATCCCAAGGCACAACCGCTGCTGTAGTTACTAATAAAGATACACTTACTTTCTTAATGACTAAGTATACAAGCGTCTATACAGCAGAACTATATGCCATTTTTCAAGCCTTGTTGTTTGTAGAACAAAGTGACAGTCACTTCTCAATAATTATCTCCGATTCTCTAAGCTCCATCACTGCTATTCAAAATGCTTATTCAAAGCACCCCGTGGTACAAAGAATATACAGAGCTCTTGCCAACATTAAAAATCAACACAAAGAAGTAATTTTTATTTGGGTCCCATCACACATCGGAATAGATGGAAACGAACAAGCGGATAAAGCGGCTCGGACCGCTACCGAAAACGCAAATTCTATCTACGTACCAAACACAGTAGCAGAAGACTTTAAAAATTTCATAAAAGATCAAATAACTTGCTTTTGGCAAGAAGAATGGAATAGTGCAACAACACATTTGCGGGAGTGTAAAACAAGCGTGAAACCGTGGCAGTGCAATTTAAAGTTAAACCGAAAAGAACAAGTGTTAATTAATCGACTTCGGATAGGGCATACTAAACTAACTCATAGTTACCTTCTAACAAAAGACAACCGTCCTTTCTGTGAATTGTGTACAGTGCCTCTAACCATTAAATACATTTTAGTGGAGTGTCCAAAGCACACGCGAGAAAGACAGAAAAATAACCTTAAAGACTCCCTTCAGGACATTCTTAATAACAATTTAAGAGATACATTAAATTTTATAAAAGACTGTAAGCTAATTAACTCAATATAAATCATAGAGTAGTACAACGAACATGTGATGTGAACAGACGACTAAATTTTTTGTTTACGTGCAAATAACCCTATGTGGTTAAAGCACTATCTAAAAAAAAACAAAAGGGTTGTGTTTTGTTTTGTAACGAAGCCAATAAAGGAAGGTCATATGTATCATACGTGTCCAGAAAATAACTAAAATCCCAGCGAATCTTAAAAACAGCTGATTAGATCTACCTCAACCCATCGGATCAATATTTGAAAACGTGTGAAGTCAACCCTAGTTATTGGCTTGGACGATTCAAGTCACTTTCAAGCGCGTTTATATCGTTTTTTTCAACCACTTTTAAAAGCCGCTTTAACTAAAGCTACTTTCAACTATCCGATAAAAACGTAGTCAGTGTGTTTGCAATGTATCCAGAAGGCGCGCATAATATCATAGTCACTTCATTAAAAGTTCTTATTCAGTCAGAGCCAAATTATTATAGCAGACAATCTATATTTAAAAAAATATATTTAATAAAGCATGTAATAAAAATATTAGTTATGATTTGATTTTTTTCGTTTTGTGTTGTTGTCAACTAACCCTCGTAAATTTTCTTTTAATTTGTGATCTTCACCTTCTTTTTATGAGCTCGTTTTGTTAAAATTTCTTATACATATTTAATCTAAAATGATTTTGGCAAGTATCTATTTTATGTGTTTCAATATCGCCCCGAAGACATAACAAGGTTGAAACTGGTAAAATAGGTCCTAAATTCCTCAAATTCCTCTCCTTTGAGTAGGGTTTCGGTTTCGGTAGCCTGCGGAATTTCAATAAAGTTTCGAAAAAAGGACCGGTTAAAATAACATTTTCGAACGAAGGACTGACCCTTCGTTTCTTGTCCTAACTAAACACTGCTTTATTTTGAATTTTACTGACCTGCTATGTAGAGGGTGTCAGAGTTTCGTTGCAATTTCAGGTTACCTTGGTTATTATTATAGATAAAGACTTGCAGTTTGCGCGAACTATTGTAGCTTTTAATAAAGCAAAAAAATGATACTAAAGATTTTTTTATTCGTTTTTGATATACAGGCCGAATTTTTTTCAATTTTTAAATATACAGTGTGTCTAAGATAAGGATGCTAAGCATGGAGACCTCAGTACCTATTGGAGATACAGCTTAGGTTAAATTAGGAAAAACTTGTGTTTTTAAAGCTTATTTACATGCCGTATAAAAACTTTAAAAAATTTCATGGCCTGCTGAGATATTTGGCAAAAACCAAAATTTGGCTTTATCGATTTTATTTTTTCTGACTTTATTTGAAGAGATATAAAAAAACTAATAACACTTTTTATCCAACACTTACATATAATATCTACATAAATGATCAGATTTTGAGGATATAAAGTGTACTATAAGTCACTAGTGAGCTAAAGTACCCTTTAGCTCACTAGTGAATTATAGTATTATTATAGTTACCAACAAAATGCATTACAACCACACAAGCTTGCTTTCCAAAAATTCAAAATTTTGTTGCTGGTGTTGACAATGACAAGTAACAAATAATGGATGACGTTTTCAAATTATTTTCGATATTAAAAACGATTTATACGAATGTGTTGGATAAAATTTTGTATTAGACACGTGAGTTATTACATATAAGTCACTTAAGAAAATTACCTCTCTCGCCCTTCGGGCTCGAGAGGTTAAACTTTTCTTGCGTGACTTATATGTAATATAACTCACTTATCTAATAAATAACTATTATTGGCACTTTATAGCTACTACATGATGGTATTTTTAGATTTTATACCCGACGTTTAGTTTTCAAGAAACCATCATCAACTTTATTTTTTTATATGGCTCGAAAAAAAAGTACACCCTGTATCTGATCCCACTTTTTATTACAAATTCAACGATATATCATATGTCATATTTTAATTTAGTTAATTTTCAGTTAAAAGAAAAATTGCATTTTTCTATATTTTTAAAGTTTTTTTAAGTAGGCCTTGCAAACTAATGCTTGGACGTTAATACCTGTTACCGTATCTGTAATAAAATTTAATATCATTATAAAATAGTATTTGTCGTTATTACCCTGTTTGTCGGGTTGTTGTTTTAAGAGCAATTGTTCTTATTGTAACTGTTGTCTCTATTATTGTTTATTGGTGAATAGCTAATATCTTATTGTATTATTACGGTCGAATATGCAGGATGGCCATTATAGCCATGAAGATAACTTTGACATGCTAACTTGCTACATTTGGTGCTGCAAAAATAAATGATGGTATCATTTCTGCAACGAATGAAATATGGTAAATACATGGACCTGGTTAGTTAGATGTTTCGATATTTTCTGAACACGCGGATTTTGTTGAGCCTAGTAATGCGTATTGCGACGATTGAAGATACCATGATTAGTGACCATACTTTCGTCGGACCATATTGTTTTTAAAGAGATATTTAAATTTTCTTTAAACGCGCGTGTGTACCACTCGCAGAAATATCGGCGCGTTCGAAATCTCCCGGTTTAAGTCCTTGAAAAATCTTAAATTTATAGGGGTGATATCTATTTTTACGCAAATAAAATTAAGCTGTGGATTGGGCTACTCCTACATTTTGTTTAATTTGCCAAGTTGATATCTCAGGGTTCTCAACAACTGCTTGTAAAACATTATTTGGGGTTTCTTCAAAAGATTTCCTTTTTCGAGATAAAACTGGCTTTTTAAATTTCGAGCCAGCTGTAAGAAAATGGAATTACATGGCTGTTTTCTTTCTGGATATGATGATAAGATATATTGCCGCTGTATTTACAGTATTTTTGTGGCACAAAATGTAGCACGTTAGCATGTTAAACTTTTCTTCATGGCTATAATTGCCACCCGACGGTAATAACACAATAGATATTAACTATTCACCAATAAAAAATAATAAAGACAACAGTAACAATAAAAAGAATTGCTCTAAAAACAACAACTCGACAAACAGGGTAATAACGACAAATACTATTTTATAACGATATTAAATTATGTTACAGATACGGTAACAGGTATTAACGTCCAAGCATTTGTTTGCAAGGCCTACTTAAAAATAACTTTAAAGTGTTATTAGTTTTTTTATATCTGTTCAAAAAAGTTAGAAAAAAATAAAATCGATAAAGTCAAATTTTGGTTTTTGCCAAATATCTTAGCAGGCCATAAAAATTTTTCAAGTTTTTAAACGGCATGTAAATAAGCTTTAAAAACACAACTTTTCTTAATTTAACCTAAGCTGTATCTCCAACAGGTACTGAGATTCCCATGCTTGAGGATCCTTATCTTGTACACACTGTATATATTACTTAATAGTTATTCTATATTTTTATACCCTAAATTATTTTCTTTTTAATTGTTAAATTCAATTTGCGGCCATAATATAGACTTCAAATAAAACGAATAAGTTTAGCTTCCTTCAGCTCCTAATTTGTTTACAAATTACAGCAACATCTGAGTTAAGACTACATACTTTACCTCGCCCAGGAGCTGAGCTCCCTATTTACCTCGTCGGTTCCTCACGTTTCTTCACTTATTAGTTAATCAAAAGCTCGAATATTTTGGAATTGCCAAAAATCATAAGGGTAACAGTGACGAAACCCGCCCAATCCAATACCCAAAACATTTCCATGGGTCTTATGGTTTTGTGACTATAACACTTACGATTTTTGGCACAATGTTTTAAAATTGCATGTAAAACATTGTGGTAAACTTGTCCGACAATAAAAGTAACACGTTTGCCCGGTCCGACACCCAAAAGATTTACATTGACAGGCTGGGTTAAAGGGCTGCTTCCATATATGGCAGTTTAACAGTTTTGTTACAACAATTTTTTTAATGCAAAATTTAGAAATTTTTGATCTTAAAAATTTAACCAACACACTTAAAAAA
This sequence comes from Listronotus bonariensis, assembly GCA_014170235.1. Taxonomy (NCBI): domain Eukaryota; kingdom Metazoa; phylum Arthropoda; class Insecta; order Coleoptera; family Curculionidae; genus Listronotus; species Listronotus bonariensis. The sequence continues at coordinate 74,342 of JACEGR010001678.1, forward strand.
AAAATAAATTCCCATAAAAAAATCTCTCTTGTAAATTGTCGTTAAATAAGCTGTTTTTATGTAATCGTGCTTTAAATATTGAATTGATTTTTTAAATTTTGTTTAAAATGTTGTTCTTACTATAAATAAATACAGGGTGTTCATTTAACTTTCCACTCAAGTTATCTTGAAACGAGACAGATTTGAGAAAATCGCCGAAACACGTCAAGATATTTATTAAGGGGAACGTTTATAAAAGATTGACGGCGCCTTAACTCCTTAACTACCAGGGCCACCACCTCAAAATTCTTAAATGAGTAGGCGGGTCGAGGATACATCATTTTAAAGCTCCTGACAAGTACTTTATAACCCTAGAATATGAAGTCAATATCTTCACTATTACAAAATGGCGGTACTTAAAAATTACCTAAATACCTGATTTGATGGCCATATTTCCGAAACTAATAAAGTTAGATGTACCCTAATGTGGTGTTTTCTTAAAGCTCTTTTAAAGGTCTTTTTAATGGTGACACTGGTAGTAATATACAGAGTAGAAGAAAAAGTACATATTTTTTTATTTAAGAACCCTGTATATTATTTTGCCATTAAAAGATCTTTAAATGAGCTTTAATAAAATACCACATTTTAGTACACCTAACTTTATTAGTTTCGGAAATATGACCATCCAAATCAGGTATTTAGGTAATTTTTAAAGTACCGCCATTTTGTAATAGGTGAAGATATTGACTTCATATTCTAGGATTATAAAGTACTCGTCAGAAGCTTTAAAATGATGTATCACTCGACCCGCCTTCTCATTTAAGAATTTTGGGGTGGTGGGCCTGGTGGTTAAGGGGTTAAAGGGGCGCCGTCCAATTTTTGTAAAAACGTTCCCCTTCAATAAATATCTTGACGTGTTTCGGCGATTTTCTCAAATCTGTCTCGTTTCAAAGATAACTTGAGTGGAAAGTTTTTAAATGAACACCCTGTATATATTTAAATATATTTTAATATTATATTACTTGGTAGGTATATTTTGTATTACTGGGTAGAAAAACCGGAGAACCAAGAGATGCCGTCCCTGGTAGAAAATTCAGCTGTATGATAAAACAAAGGGCTTTAAAAAAGTTTATTTCTATTTATAATATTCAATTATTTAAACTATTTTTTCTTCCATCATCACTTTTAAATTCGTTTTCCATTGTTTTCAGCAACAACACTCAAACACGTCCAAACGGATACTGCGAACTCACATCGAACGTCTTTGTGTTCGCGCAAAAACCAACATCTGTATGGATCGCGATGAACATTCCAGCGCGCATTTCGCGCAAACCATCAAAATGTGCGTCTCTTGTTGCGTTGCTTGTTGCACTGCAGGTTGCCTTACACCCGTCTGTACGGGACTTTAGACTAATTCCAAACTCGTTTTATGCAATGTAACTAACTAAAGTTTTCTTAAATAATAGTTTTTGTCTTTTTTTATAAGAAATTAGGGTTTAAATTTAGAAAACTAACGATATTTTATTAATTTAAAAAATGCCCCTTAAACGATAATTTACTTAAAGATTGTTAGAGAAGATTAGCTAACCTAAGAATATATAAAATTAATGATTACTCAGCTGTACAATTACCGAGCTTTTGTTAACCCACCGTCTAGTTTTCTTAAATAATAGTTTTTGTCTTTTTTATAAGAAATTAGGGTTTAAATTTAGAAAACTAACGATATTTTATTAATTTAAAAAATTCCCCTTAAACGATAATTTACTTAAAGATTGTTAGAGAAGATAAGCTTAAACCCTAAGAATATATAAAATTAATGATTACTCAGCTGTACAATTACCGAGCTTTTGTTAACCCACCGTCTAGTTTTCTTAAATAATAGTTTTTGTCTTTTTTTATAAGAAATTAGGGTTTAAATTTAGAAAACTAACGATATTTTATTAATTTAAAAAATGCCCCTTAAACGATAATTTCCTTAAAGATTGTTAGAGAAGATAAGCTAACCTAAGAATATATAAAATTAATGATTACTCAGCTGTACAATTACCGAGCTTTTGTTAACCCACCGTCTAGTTTTCTTAAATAATAGTTTTTGTCTTTTTTATAAGAAATTAGGGTTTAAATTTAGAAAACTAACGATATTTTATTAATTTAAAAAATGCCCCTTAAACGATAATTTACTTAAAGATTGTTAGAGAAGATTAGCTAACCCTAAGAATACATAAAATTAATGATTACTCAGCTTTACAATTACCGAGCTTTTGTTAACCCACCGTCTAGTTTTTTAAATAATAGTTTTTGTCTTTTTTATAAGAAATTAGGGTTTAAATTTAGAAAACAAACGATATTTTATTAATTTAAAAAATGCCATTTAAACGATAATTTACTTAAAGATTGTTAGAGAAGATTAGCTATTTTAAAACACCTAAGAATATATAAAATTAATGATTACTCAGCTGTACAATTATCGAGCTTTTGTTAACCCACCGTCTAGTTTTCTTAAATAATAGTTTTTGTCTTTTTTATAAGAAATTAGGGTTTAAATTTAGAAAACTAACGATATTTTATTAATTTAAAAAATGCCCCTTAAACGATAATTTACTTAAAGATTGTTAGAGAAAACTAGCTATTTTAAAACACCTAAGAATATATAAAATTAATGATTACTCAGCTGTACAATTACCGAGCTTTTGTTAACCCACCGTCTAGTTTTCTTAAATAATAGTTTTTGTCTTTTTTATAAGAAATTACGGTTTAAATTTAGAAAACTAACGATATTTTATTAATTTAAAAATTCCCCTTAAACGATAATTTACTTAAAGATTGTTAGAGAAAATTAGCTATTTTAAAACACCTAAGAATATATAAAATTAATGATTACTCAGCTATACAATTACCAAGCTTTTGTTAACCCACCGTCTAGTTTTCTTAAATAATAGTTTTTGTCTTTTTTTATAAGAAATTAGGGTTTAAATTTGGAAAACTAACAATATTTTATTAATTTAAAAAATGCCCCTTAAACGATAATTTACTTAAAGATTGTTAGAGAAAATTAGCTATTTTAAAACACCTAAGAATATATAAAATTAATGATTACTCAGCTGTACAATTACCGAGCTTTTGTTAACCCACCGTCTAGTTTTCTTAAATAATAGTTTTTGTCTTTTTTATAAGAAATTACGGTTTAAATTTGGAAAACTAACGATATTTTATTAATTTAAAAAATGCCCCTTAAACGATAATTTACTTAAAGATTGTTAGAGAAAATTAGCTATTTTAAAACACCTAAGAATATATAAAATTAATGATTACTCAGCTTACAATTACCGAGCTTTTGTTAACCCACCGTCTAGTTTTCTTAAATAATAGTTTTTGTCTTTTTTATAAGAAATTACGGTTTAAATTTGGAAAACTAACAATATTTTATTAATTTAAAAAATGCCCCTTAAACGATAATTTACTTAAAGATTGTTAGAGAAAATTAGCTATTTTAAAACACCTAAGAATATATAAAATTAATGATTACTCGGCTTACAATTACCGAGCTTTTGTTAACCCACCGTCTAGTTTTCTTAAATAATAGTTTTTGTCTTTTTTATAAGAAATTACGGTTTAAATTTGGAAAACTAACAATATTTTATTAATTTAAAAAATGCCCCTTAAACGATAATTTACTTAAAGATTGTTAGAGAAGATTAGCTATTTTAAAACACCTAAGAATATATAAAATTAATGATTACTCAGCTGTACAATTACCGAGCTTTTGTTAACCCACCGTCTAGTTTTCTTAAATAATAGTTTTTGTCTTTTTTATAAGAAATTAGGGTTTAAATTTAGAAAACTAACGATATTTTATTAATTTAAAAAATGCCCCTTAAACGATAATTTACTTAAAAATTGTTAGAGAAAACTAGCTATTTTAAAACACCTAAGAATATATAAAATTAATGATTACTCAGCTGTACAATTACCGAGCTTTTGTTAACCCACCGTCTAGTTTTCTTAAATAATAGTTTTTGTCTTTTTTTATAAGAAATTACGGTTTAAATTTAGAAAACTAACAATATTTTATTAATTTAAAAAATTCCCCTTAAACGATAATTTACTTAAAGATTGTTAGAGAAAATTAGCTATTTTAAAACACCTAAGAATATATAAAATTAATGATTACTCAGCTATACAATTACCAAGCTTTTGTTAACCCACCGTCTAGTTTTCTTAAATAATAGTTTTTGTCTTTTTTTATAAGAAATTAGGGTTTAAATTTGGAAAACTAACAATATTTTATTAATTTAAAAAATGCCCCTTAAACGATAATTTACTTAAAGATTGTTAGAGAAAATTAGCTATTTTAAAACACCTAAGAATATATAAAATTAATGATTACTCGGCTTACAATTACCGAGCTTTTGTTAACCCACCGTCTAGTTTTCTTAAATAATAGTTTTTGTCTTTTTTATAAGAAATTAGGGTTTAAATTTGGAAAACTAACAATATTTTATTAATTTAAAAAATGCCCCTTAAACGATAATTTACTTAAAGATTGTTAGAGAAGATTAGCTATTTTAAAACACCTAAGAATATATAAAATTAATGATTACTCAGCTATACAATTACCGAGCTTTTGTTAACCCACCGTCTAGTTTTCTTAAATAATAGTTTTAGTCTTTTTTATAAGAAATTAGGGTTTAAATTTGGAAAACTAACAATATTTTATTAATTTAAAAAATGCCCCTTAAACGATAATTTACTTAAAGATTGTTAGAGAAAATTAGCTATTTTAAAACACCTAAGAATATATAAAATTAATGATTACTCAGCTGTACAATTACCGAGCTTTTGTTAACCCACCGTCTAGTTTTCTTAAATAATAGTTTTTGTCTTTTTTATAAGAAATTAGGGTTTAAATTTAAATAACTAACGATATTTTATTAATTTAAAAAATTCCCCTTAAACGATAATTTACTTAAAGATTGTTAGAGAAAATTAGCTATTTTAAAACACCTAAGAATATATAAAATTAATGATTACTCAGCTTTACAATTACCGAGCTTTTGTTAACCCACCGTCTAGTTTTCTTAAATAATAGTTTTTGTCTTTTTTATAAGAAATTAGGGTTTAAATTTAAATAACTAACGATATTTTATTAATTTAAAAAATTCCCCTTAAACGATAATTTACTTAAAGATTGTTAGATAAATTTAGCTATTTTAAAACACCTAAGAATATATAAAATTAATGATTACTCAGCTGTACAATTACCGAGCTTTTGTTAACCCACAGTCTAGTTTTCTTAAATAATAGTTTTTGTCTTTTTTATAAGAAATTAGGGTTTAAATTTAAATAACTAACGATATTTTATTAATTTAAAAAATTCCCTTAAACGATAATTTACTTAAAGATTGTTAGATAAAATTAGCTATTTTAAAACACCTAAGAATATATAAAATTAATGATTACTCAGCTTTACAATTACCGAGCTTTTGTTAACCCACCGTCTAGTTTTCTTAAATAATAGTTTTTGTCTTTTTTATAGGAAATTAGGGTTTAAATTTAGAAAACTAACGATATTTTATTAATTTAAAAATTCCCCTTAAACGATAATTTACTTAAAGATTGTTAGATAAAATTAGCTATTTTAAAACACCTAAGAATATATAAAATTAATGATTACTCAGCTGTACAATTACCGAGCTTTTGTTAACCCACCGTCTAGTTTTCTTAAATAATAGTTTTTGTCTTTTTTATGAGAAATTAGGGTTTAAATTTAAATAACTAACGATATTTTATTAATTTAAAAATTCCCCTTAAACGATAATTTACTTAAATATTGTTAGAGAAAATTAGCTATTTTAAAACACCTAAGAATATATAAAATTAATGATTACTCAGCTTTACAATTACCGAGCTTTTGTTAACCCACCGTCTAGTTTTCTTAAATAATAGTTTTTGTCTTTTTTATAGGAAATTAGGGTTTAAATTTAAAAAAACTAACGATATTTTATTAATTTAAAAAATTCCCCTTAAACGATAATTTACTTAAAGATTGTTAGATAAAATTAGCTATTTTAAAAACACCTAAGAATATATAAAATTAATGATTACTCAGCTGTACAATTACCGAGCTTTTGTTAACCCACAGTCTAGTTTTCTTAAATAATAGTTTTTGTCTTTTTTATAAAAAATTAGGGTTTAAATTTAGAAAACTAACGATATTTTATTAATTTTAAAACTACCCCTTAAACGATAATTTACTTAAAAATTGTTAGAGAAAATTAGCTATTTTAAAACACCTAAGAATATATAAAATTAATGATTACTCAGCTTTACAATTACTGAGCTTTTGTTAACCCACCGTCTAGTCGTTAAGAACTTTTATGTTACATTCAGGTGCCAGGATATTATATTATTCTTAAGAGAGTGTGTATTATATACAGTGATATTGTGCTTCTATATACAGGGTAGCAGTCATAAAACCATAAGGCATAAACACATGTTTCTGTGTATTATACTAGGCGGGTTTAGAAATTGTAATCCTTATGATTTTTAGGTAGAAGAAATGAAAGTTTTGCAAAAAATTTTGCACTGCAATTTAATGTGCACACAGCCATACCCTTTCAATTTACAGATTTTGGAACAATGTTTAAAAATTGCATGTAAGACATTGTGCATTAAATATATGTTGTGTAGTTCGGCGGATTCATATAATGCATGGTAATTATTTGAATACACGCCAAAAATTAAATTAAAAGTACTAAAAAAAAACAAAAAAAAATAAAAACAAGTAAAAAGATAATTAAAAATCGACGTTTCGGTGGCAAATCTGCCACCGTTGTCAAGATAAATTGAATACAAGTAATAAAAACTCTTATTAAGGTTTTTAATTTTTTTTTTTTTTTAGGGTACTCTGAAATCTCTTTGACATTTAATGTCAAATATGTTTGTTTGGTTACAGTGTCATAGTGACATAGATAACTTGTTGCTGGTGTGGTTATTGTTTATATTACAAAAAAGGTGAATAACTAGTTAATTTTTAGTCTTCCTAAAGATACTTCAGTATGAAGCAAAGGCAACCAAGTGTGATTTAAATTAACTGAAATTGATGCTACACAAGTATCTTTATTTAATAATATATACGCATTTTCTTTGATTTTGCGTTTTTAAGAACAAGTTTCCTTTGCTAAAATCTCGAAGCATCCCAGTTTATTCTATCATTGTTATCAAATGCGTGTTGGCAGATTTTTGATTTATGAAATTCTGTGTTTTTAATGTATGATCTGTGTTCTTTTATGCGTTTGGCTAATGGTCTACAAGTTTCACCTATATAAAACTTATCGATTTTTAATTATCTTTTTACTTGTTTTAATTCTTTTTAGTACTTTTAATTTAATTTTTGGCGTGTACCCCAATAATAACCATCCATTAAAACATTGTGGTAAACTTGTCTGATAAAAATAGTAACGCGTTCGCCCAGTCCAACACTTTGACATTGACAGGCTGGGTTAACGCACCGCTTCCATATATGGCGGGACAAATATTTTATAGTACTGTTTGCGACTCCTTATAAAAAAAACGGCAATTGTCCAATTTAATTTAAAAACTAATTCGTAAATTATTTTAATCTAAATATTTTATATCTATGATTGCAATAATATCTGTAATAAAGACAAAAGAAAAAAAATGCATTTAAACAAAATATTTTGCAATGGACCGTTTTGAATTAATAATTTCTTTTGTGTTTTTAAACAAAAAGATCGGTGCAAATTTCGAAGCAATTTTTTAGTCACTCACCCTTATGTTTTTTATGATTCCATCTTTTAGTTCCTGCAATACAAGTGTAAAATATCATTGTTAAATTTTGGAATACCAGGTTAAAAAGATAATTTGCTTTAAAGTGTGCTTTAATAAAAGGTGCTATTTTTAACACAACAAAAATGTAAAAATAAAAATTGTAACAGCAAGTGTCGTGTTGCTTAACTGCTTCAGAGCTTTTGTTAACCCGACGACGAGGTCTAGTTAAGCTAATTTTTAAAGCTAGAATATAACATTAGCTTTAAACTAGGTAGAAGCTTTAAGCTAAAGTGATAATGTGTGTACCCTTTTTTCAAAAAATAAATTCTAAGGTAATCTTAGAGAGGTATTTATTTTATCTTTAAATTAGAATATACAAAATTTTTTAATAATTTGGGTTCAGGTTTCCTTATTTGAAATAAGGGGTAGTTTATTGCATTAAGGGTGGTTTAAATGTTCACTATTAGGGAGTAATCGTAGTACAAAGATGGCGGAGGTAAAAAAATATTTATATTTTTATGTGTTTTGAATGAATAATTTCTTTTGTGATTTTAAACGAAAAGATCGGTGCAAATTTCGAAGCAATTTTTTAGTCACTAACCCTTATGTTTTTTATGTTTCCATCTTTTAGTTCCTGCAATACAAGTGTAAAATATCATTGTTAAGTTTTGGAATACCAGGTTAAAAGATAATTTGCTTTAAAGTGTGCTGTAATAAAAGGTGATATTTTTAACACAATAAAAATGTAAAAATAAAAATAGTAACAGCCAGTGTCGTGTTGCTTAACTTCTTCAGAACTTTTGTTAACCCGACGACGAGGTCTAGTTAAACGAATTTTTAAAGCTAGAAAATAACATTAGCTTTAAACTAGGTATGAGCTTTAAGCTAAAGTGATAATATGGGTACCCTTTTTTTGCAAAATAAATTCTAAGGTAATCTTAGAGAGGTATTTATTTTATCTTTAAATTAGAATATACAAAATGTTTTAATTATTTGAGTTGAGGTTTCCTTATTTGAAATAAGGGGTAGTTTGTTGCATTAAGGGTGGGTTAAATGTTCACTATTAGGGAGTAATCGTAGTACAAAGATGGTATAGGTAAAAAAATATTTATAGTTTTTATGTGTTTTGAAACAATAATTTCTTTTGTGTTTTTAAACGAAAAGTTCGGTGCAAATTTCGAAGCAATTTTTAAGTCACTCACCCTTATGCTTTTAGGTTTCCATCTTTTAGTTCCTATAATATAAGTGTAAAATATCATTGTTAAGTTTTAGAATACCAAGATAAGAAGATAATTAGCTTTAAAGTGTGCTGTAATAAACAGTGCTATTTTTAACACAATAAAAATGTAAAAATAAAAATTGTAACAGCAAGTGTCGTGTTGCTTAACTGCTTCAGAGCTTTTGTTAACCCGACGACGAGGCCTAGTTGAGCGTATTTTTAAAGCTAGAAAATAACATTAGCTTTAAACTAGGTAGGAGCTTTAAGCTAAAGTGACAATATGGGTACCCTTTTTGAGGGGCGGTTATAGGGGGCCATGGGGGCCATGGCCCCTTGGATGCGACATCCTTTCTATTTTATTGTGTTTCATACATGTCTAATAGCAAATATGGGGATTTATTGAGGGTCCCACCCCCAAGGTTGGACCGAGGGGTGAGGCTGATGATGGAGTTGAAGAGTGAGGACCTTTTAAAATACGTGGGAAGGAGGTTTTGTGTAATTTTATAAACAGAATGAAAGGTGAAAACAGTTTAAAAGGTTAGAGGACCTTTTTTTTGCTCTTCAAAAAATTTGAACCTCCTTTACAAATTACACCTCACACACTTGTCCTCGCCCCCTCCCTCAGAAAGTCGATATGACCGTCCCTGCCTTTTTTCGAAATTAAAGTGTAAGGTTGTCTTAGAGAGGTATTTATTTTATCTCTAAATTAGATTATACAAGGTGTTTCAAAAACTTGGGTAGATGATGAAATAAAGGGTAGTTTGTTGCATTAAGGATGGGTTAAATGTTTACCATTAGGGAGTAATCGTAGTACAAAGATGGCGGCGGTAAAAAAATATATTTTTATGTGCAGCAAGATAAAAAATATTGTATTTAAACTACGAAGGTATCTAAAAAAATACGAAGTTCCTAATAAGTGACATTATCTAACTAGATTCCGTAATGGTTCATGTTTTATTTTGTTATTTAAAATTAGTAAGTTTAATGAAAAAAAAATAATACAAGAAACAAAACAATTTCTATATAAACCAAGCTGTCAACATTTTGTTTAAATTTCGTTAACAAGAATAATAGGGGTAGTCCATTATAAAAGTTCTAAAAAAAAGTGACAAACCAAATACATAGAACTAGTGCTCAATGCTAACATTTTTTTACACTTCGTTTTTAAATTCCCATGGTAAAAAATTACAAATAGGAAAGAGCTATAAAAATAAAACTGAATAATTCTTTTCTGCGGGGTTATTGGTAGATACTTAAAACATAATAATTATTTAATAAAAACCCCTTCAAAACCAACTTTGTGCAAAAATACTGTGCTTACATTAAAAGCAAACTTTTTAAATACTAAGAAGTCGGACTTTTATCAACTTACCCTTAATTCTTCCAAATTTAAACCCTGTAATATTAGTTAGAATAAAAATAATTACTTAAAAGTTGTATTAATAGTTTTTGGGGTCTAATTCTATTAAATAAAAACAAAAAGCTGTTTTACATTACTCTACAAAAAAAAAAAAAATAAAAAAGCAATTGTCTTTTTATTTAGTCTAGTGAACTATAAAAAGCGGTAGAATTTATCCTTATATTATATTTTAGTAAAAATTGTTATTTACCATAGACCCGATTCAGGCTCTTAAGGTAATAAGTTCTTGTTAGGCAGGTGAAACGCTTCAGTTCAGAGAGACCTAGTAAATAACATCAAAAGCAAAAAATAATTGGTATATTATTGCGACAGTGGGGAACTATTTTTATTTGTCTTACATATTACTTGCCGACTCCATATCCCTCGATGTCTAATTGACTTACTGATCCGTTTTTAGTACATTAACGTTATAAAAAATATATTTATATTTTACCATAAAACAACGATAGTTATTTCATAAAAAGACTATTATTGTTTTTTTGTTAACTACCATGGACCCTATACAGCCACTTTAAAAAGTTCCTGTAAGGCAGGCGAACGAAACCCGTTGGTTAAGAGGGTCCTGGCAAATAACAATAAAAGCACAAAATACAAAAGGCTAGTTCTGGTTAAATAAAAGCAAGAGCTTTTCCCTTAACTGTCAAAAACTGAAGATTATTGGCAATTTCTAAGATCAATGAGACCTCTGGTGGTCAACGGCGCAACCTAAGAAAACAGGTGATCGGACCTGTTTCACCAAAAAATGGATATAAATTTAATCTTATTTCTTTACTTCGTTATGTTTAATACGCGTTTTTGAGCCTTGTGCGTGAATAGCTGTGTGTTTTGCTTTTATTTTAATTAAAAAGTCTTTCTTTTCACCTATAATAAAACGTTTATTACGGCATCAGAAGAGCCATTAACATCTAAAATAAAAAGACGTGTGTATAATCAAAATAATATAGTTGGAATTCAAGACTCCTTCTCCTTCCACTGTGCACCTACTATCGGGAGTGCAATTGAGGTATGAAAATAATGAGTTTAGCATCAAAAATAGTTCTTTACTCATTCCGAAAAAAGTTTTACATGGCGCTTTCTTCACCAATCACCACTAACAAAAAAGTCTGTTAAACCTTTAAGGGCACTACTCAAACTCACAAATCGAGTTTTAACACACTTAACACGTATAAATCTATACAAATTCACGGCTGTATTGAAACTTAAACAGTATTTTAAATCGTTTTAATAACCGAAGTCCGTAACAGGATTATAGCTAGCTACCTGCATATTACCTACTTCTTTCAATTTTGTTTACGTTTAGCAGTTCGGTAGTAAAAATCGCCAATTTCGTAGGTTACGCTAATTCTCCCAGGCGCCGGCCAACCAAAGAGAATGGAGAGGGGGAAAGGAACAGTTGATTTACCCCCACCAATTAAGAAATGGCACACACCTGCGACTGGTGATTGTGTTCAGCGACCAAAAAGCTCTTCAAAGTTTTATTTTATTCTTGCTTAACGTTTGTCAAAAAGGACGTGCTTGGTTAAAAAAATGGATTTATTTAAAAAAATTGTTTCAGTACGCACTTTTTACGTAACATATTTGTGTCTGAAACAATACTATCAGCCAAATATCTTGCGAACTTTCACCAGTTTGATGGTTAACTTAACACAGCGGGATTACTCGTCATGCGCATGGGAGGTTGTTTTTCCGGCTCTTAAATTATTGAAACAAAATTTGTGGAAATTTATGGGTTTTTAAATAAATTATTTTTTAAATTATTTACGTTGTTTTTTTTTTGAATAAAAACAAATTAACACTTCATCTAGGATTTATTTATTTAACAAAACATTATATACATTAATATTTTCTATACATCCGTAAAATATATTTAATGAATATCTTGCTGGAGGTAAAAGCACAATGAACCAATAGAGGATTTCTGTGTGCGTCACTCTATTTAAAAAATTTGCTTGAACTGTAAAATTCAGACAAATAATCAGTTTAAAAAGTATTAATAGTGATAAAAATTATACTAAAGGGAAAAAATAAAAAGGCCTAAAGCCTAAACACTTAAAAAACTTAATAACTGACCCAGTTAAGGTACAAACCAAGATATAGAGTGTGTCTACTTAAGTTCGTACCATAAGGCAAACTTTTTATTAATTTTACGAAAAAATTTAACCATTCGATATTAATTGTTTTCAGTGGTAGGTATATGAAATATCTTAAAAAATATAAATTTATGTTAAGAGGAAGTACACTTATTTTTGTCAATATTGAAAATTTGTGGAAAAAAGATGTTTAGGATTAGGATTTTTTTTCTGCAATAACGAGCATTTTTGACCTTCTTTTACAAAAGTATTTTATTTCAAAATAAGTATCCAGTAATGTGGAAACTTAAATTTTCATTGTTAATTAAAACCTACAATCTTATCTGCTTCCTTATACCTAAAAAACAAGTTTGTAGATATCGAATAAAATGGACCAAGCACAGTGGCCTATGGAAACTGAAATCCTACTACGCTTTTCTTAGTATAAGTAGGTAATATTAACTTATAGACTATAATACCTTTCAACTAAATAGGATCAACATAAATCTAAAATTTATTTGGTTGGTAAGTTTGAGCATGCTATTTTCATATATTTCTTAAAATTATACACTTCTTTTACATTTAGTACCATTTTTTATGCTAAATAAGTAATCTCGCAATAAAAGTTTAGTTTTCAAGAAATAATTCTTTATTTTCAGTTCTCATTTCCCTAAAATTTATACCTATACATTTTTCCACATTAACCTATTCCAATCTAAGAAAAAAATAGTTTTCTACCAAATAGATTTTAATACACCATTAGCACTAAATTACCAATATTTAGTCATTAAAATATTAATAAATTTCAGTATAAACCACATTTTACACTTTTTATTAATGTTTTATGTATATTTACTCAATAAATCAACGTTTTTGAATATACCGCCGATTTTGACATTGGGAGTGCGTATGCGCATGCCCTGCCATCCCACAGACCCTTTCTTCAAATTGTCCCACTTTTCGAAACGGCAATTGATCCTCTATCCTTGTCTATTCTCTTTGCGGACAACTCTGTAGGTAATCGAATGTGATCGGGTCTGACCGACGGGAGACGCGATTCTCTTTTAATTTGGCGGTAAAAGAGAACCGAAGACAAGCAATTTTAACGTAGTTTTAACGGAGATAAGCTTAATTGTACTTTTTGATTTTCAGTGTTTAGTTGAGATTAAGGTCGTAAATAAAAATAAAATAAATTTTGTATTGTTTTGAGAAAACATTTTAATCACTCATTAGTTTGCAATTTCTTCTTATGAGCTGTAAGAAATTGCTATCAAAAGACAATAAAATTTTCACAAATACGTATTATCTTTTTTTTTATTGAAGTTGCAATATTTGGTGAGAACCAATAAATAAAGTTAATCTTGGCTTTAAAAATCTCTGGACCTTTGTAGTTAAAAAAATCACTACATAATGATATTAATATTATACCAATAGTTTCCTGTTCATGCTCCTACTGCTACATTTTTTTTTCAAGAGATGACATGAACTACATGTTTGAACAAAAGGAATTTAATTTTTGATTAAAAAACCTGAACAGGTTTCGTTAATGACGTATTTTATTACATAATATTATTTTAATACCTTCTACGAAAGTAATAATTATTGATGTATGCTCTCTTTACAAAAATTAAATATTAAATTAAATTTGTTTACTCGAACACAAAAAAATTAATTATCGACTTTTTTTGCATTTTTAATCATATTTTGTAAATATAAACAAAAATTGTTATATCATTTTCATAAATTTTATTACGTTTATTGATTTTTATCGTTCATTCATACTGTATGTTAGTTAAGTTCATATATTAATATATTACATAGTGCATAACTAAATTAATTTGTTTTATTTTTAATTAACCTTCACCACATCGTCAAGAAAATTGTATATTACTCGTAAGAATTATGGGTTGCCTACCAATTGGCTTTTAGTTTGACGACAACTATACCAAAAGACTCTTTGTTTGACCTCCGGACAGTGCGGACGTGCGTAGAGGACTACAAAGTTCTTCCCGGAGAGGCGGTTAGAGGTGCCGTACGAACGTTTTTTACCTTCGGGGATCAAGGAAAGATTCACGCTAAATTGGCGGCATCTTTCTTCTGGATCTAAGCGCTGTGAGCGAAGATTCCTATAAGCTGATGGTATCCTGTTTGGTGGTGAACACGAGGTATTTCTCAAATGGCGGGAAATAGATGGGCGTGCTATGGGAACTGTCAGTAGTGAAAGTGAAGGTTATACTTAAAACCAGTAGCAGGTCCTGGTTTGACAGCAAATTTATGCATTGCATCGATTGTAGAATTATTTTTGTTTTCTTGTTGGAATTTCTGGGAGCTACGACCTCGATTATCCAGATTTTCCGCCGACGAAGACCTGGAAAGCAAAGTCCGGAAGGGGGAGAGTGATGGATTGGACCTGAAGGGACCAAAACCAAGAAAAAAGTAGAGAGAGAGAGAGAGAGAGAACTATACCGAAATATAAGAACTCCGATTACTTTCGGAGGTCGGGAGCCTGTGAAAATTAGCGTAGCCTTTATTTCGTTTCCTATAGTTAAGTCCCAAAAATGTTTGGAAATATTTTCTTTCGACATTATTCTACTAGTTTATGAGTATAAAAATCCTTTTTTATACTTACTTCCTCCGTATCTTACTATTGCCGCTCTTTTTCTTAACAGCTTGTATTTCATATGGTAATCAAAGTTGTAACCGTTTTCTATTTTCGAAAGTTTGTACAAATTTACATGTATGGTGATGGACTTGGTTTCGCTGTAGTACATCACGGGGCCCCATGATGTCCCGCACCATGAACCGCCTACCTGAAATTCAAAGGAAAAAATGTATTAAGTACTCTAAATAAGTATTTGGTATAACCATAAAGTAAAATACCTACGGATAAGAGAAACCATGGCATGCTAAAATTTTCGTACCGCTTTTGCGGCAGGCTTGGCGGCAGGCTTGTCATTTTTCCAGTTTACACTTTAAATGCGTCGATCGAAGCCTCGCCTCGTGTAACATCAGCGGTGGGGACACACGTAAGCTTACTGAAATGACTAACTGGCGGTATTTCAACGAGAAACGAATAAAATTATATTGGGAGTTTTCGCATGACCTGTCCTTAAATCGGCTATTCCATGATAACTCTTATAATTTCCTTACTCTATTGTATAACATATTAGAACTGCATTTATTTACGTTTACTTTAAACTACATTTCAGGACAAAAAAGACGGACAAACAAAATATTGTTCCAATTTAATCTTAAATAACTTTTTGGTTTTTTGACCGATTTTAACTATCTTTTGGTCCAGTTGAATAGATGGGTCCACAGTTATTTCATTCTGAAAGCAATACCGCTAAGTACACAAAAAATGATAAAGTAAACAAACCTTTTTGAAGGCACATAGCGCTGACAGAGCCTGATTTCATATTTTTTAGATAGAGAAAAAAACACTGCTAAAACACGTGTCACGTACTTAAAAACATCCTCTATTTCGTCTCTGTCTTGCCATAAAATTGGTGGCACGTGGCGTGGAACTAAAAACTCGTCGGGTTGAATATTTTTTGCTGCAATAAATTATTGTTTACAAAAGGGTTTATTTACTTTATCATCTTTTGTGTACTTTGCGGTATTACTTTCAAAATGAATTAAATGTGGACCCATCTATAGCTCTTTCCATTATGATTACTATTTAGTATGTGAGTCAAGAATTTTAAAAATAAGTTTATTAATTTTGGGAGTAGTTTTATAATGGGGTTTTTATCAGAAGAACGGCTTTAATAGCTATTTATGTATCAAGGCAGTAAAGCCCGTGGTGCATACAATGCTTTATGTTTTACCCAAAAATAGTTTTTCAATGACTAATTACATTATTTATTCGCAATATAAAAATAAGTTGCACCTGTACCTGTATACGTAAGTAGATAATGACTGGTGTTAAGTTTGACTTTGATGTTTCTATCAGTTAGTCAGTTGGCATTTTTTATTTAACGATTTGCTCAAAATGGAAGAAATTCCACAAAATATAAGAGAAAAGGCCATAAAAGCGACCAAAAATCTTTTGCCAGTTAAATCAAGGCAACAGTATGATCGGGAGTATGGCATATTTGGTATTTGGAAAGATGCGAACGCAATTCTTCAAATAACCGAAACCCTTTTAATGGCATATGTTCAGGAACTGGTAAGTTATTGATTTTATTTTAATACATATGTTTAACAAACTTTATTATTTTTAGTCGGAAAAATACAGTCCGAACTCTCTCTGGACCAAGTATTCCACCCTAAGGTCTACGTTGATGGTCTATGAAAATATAGACATTTCGCAATACCATCGTCTCATATCTTTTTAAAAGTTAAGTCGAAAGGATACGTCCCGAAGAAGTCTAAAGTTTTGGAAGGAGAACAAATATTAAAATTTATTAAGAAGGCTCCTGATGATATCTACTTGGTACACAAATCATATTGGTAATGGGTGTTTTTGGAGGTTTAAGACGAGATGAGTTGGTCAAAATGACTATTGATGACATTGAAGATAGAGGAACAGTCTTGGTTATAAAGGTACCAGAAACTAAAACTTCAACTTCAAAAAGTTTTACTATCATTGAAGAAGATTTAGGCGCTTTAAATTTAATAAAAAGTACACAACATTAAGACCAGCTGGAATAAAGGTGCGAAGATTCTTTCTTACCTATAAAAAGGGTCAATGTACAGTACAACCCATTGGAAAAAATACGATAGGAAGCGTCCCAACATTGATCGCAAAATTTTTAAAATTGGATAATGCAGAAGCTTACACCGGCCACTGTTTGCGTCGCACATCGTCAACTTTACTTGTTGAGGCAGGTGCTTCGTATGAAACCCTAAAACAACATGAGAAATGGAAAAGCTCTTCAGTAGCTGAAGGATATATAGAAGAAAGTATTTCATCCAAAAACAAAGTAGCCAAAATGATTTCCAATTTAGTTAATTCCGAGGTTAATTCCGTATCGACTATTGAAAATTCTTTAATGGACTGTTCTTCTATACAAAATAGGGTTAGTGCTACCACCGCTGCTACCATCACAAAAAACACCGACCATTCTATAGTGGGATCAGCTACATTTTCCGGGACATTTCAAAACTGTAATTTTTATTTTGGAAATAAAGTTTAATTTTTAGTATTGTTTAAAGAAAAATTATTTTTGTATAAACTTGATCATTATTTTTTTAAATGGCATCAAGAATGCTTAGGGTTGTGGGGGACGCCATTCCCCAGACATGACAACAATATTCCAAAGAGGGTTGAATTTGAGTTACATACAAAGTGTATTGGATTGGGAATTGGAAGGGAAAAATACTTTTTGGCTCGGAAAAAAACCAAGCTTTTTGGAAGCCGCTGTGCGAAAGATGCGATGTGTTTATGCCAAATAAGGTTGTTCTTAAATAAGATGCCCACAAGGTTGAATGTGTCCTTGCTTTGCAAAACTTGGCCACTCATAAGCAAAGGGTAAGTGTTTGATGATTTTTTCCGCGACAAGGAACATGATTGAGTTTTGGATGCATTAAATTAAACGAGATTTTTTGCGCCCCAATCCAATATTAAGTTAAGGTTTTGTGAAAGAAATATCTGCATCGCCCTGTGTTTGCTTTCCAAGTCGGGTTAAGAGATTGGTTTGAAAACCTAAAAACTGGCGTGAAGGGTACTATCGTCAGCAAAACTATGAATGGGATTGGTTGTGGAAGAAAGAAGGTCGTTGATGTGAAGAAGAAACAAAGTTTGTGCCAGTACTGAACACTGAGGTACTTCAGCATTAATTTCGTGAAAGCTTGAAGAGTAGACATCCACAATCACTGATATACGTCGATTAGAAAGATAACTGGAGAGCCAAGCGCAGAGTTTTGTTGGAAGACCGTCGTAGGAGAGAAATATTAAGTTTCCCCAATATGTTTGCAATGTAGCGTATATTACAACCATCATAATTAGATTTAAATGTTTTCTTTAAAAAATTGTATTTTTTAGAATAGCCTTCTGCAATCCCCATATAAAATAATAATCCTAGAGATAGGAGCTACAACTGAACCAGAAGATAATTAAAATTGGTCAAAAAACCAAAAAGTTATTTAAGATTGATTTGGAACAAAATTTTGTTTGTCCGTTTTTTTGTCAAGGAGTGTATTATACCGGTCATTATTATTATTATTTACTTTTTTATGATATCTGTAAAACCACCCTAAATATGCATTAAAAAAATGTAGGCTTTTTCTCGGAAAAAAAAGAATTATTCCTATTATTTTCCATTCATTTCCAACAAATTCGATCTCTGTATTTTGTGCGCGTTTAAAAATAAGAAGTCTGAAGGATCATAAGGCTATAACGTGGTATTTTATAAAAGATGCCATTTTGTTGTTTTTAAGACCATCTTGGGAAGGGTGATTTAAAAAAAGGCTAAAAGATTTAAAGGAGGGTTTCGTGGGGTGTGAGTTCCGTGTACCAAAGACAGAAGTATGGTAGTTATTTTTATTTGCGATGGGTCATACAGTGGTTTCCTTTAATGCCTCCCCTTTTATTTTTTTAACAGACAAATTTAAAATATATATATATATATATATTACTACCAAACCATTGAAAATAAAATGTTTTTTTAAGATGTGCTAACCAGCCACACTCGTTTTATTTTAAAAAAATAGTTATCACCATAAATAGTTATTTTTGTACCAAGGGCGTAAAATACCCATATAACATTTTTTGCCGGCGTTGTACATTTAATTTACTGGCATTGCCAACACTCTTTAATGACAAGGCATTGGCAAAAAGGTATTAAAAAGTCGCGAAAGTGGGCAATTGGCCGTTATTAGGCCACGTGTTGCAAATAATGTGATGGCATCCGTCATTAATAATTTACGATGAAAAAATGCATTTAGGATGATGGCATCCATCATTAATAAGTTATGCCAAAAAATGCTTTTAGGATGATGACATTTATCATTAAATAAGTATTGCAAGTTTTATAAGTTGAATGTCCCAAAAGTTAAATAACATATTTAGAATTTTGTAATCGAAAAAACTGAAAAAAAGGCAGGAAAACTTTATCAATAAAAAATTACATAATATAAATTTTTAAACCGTAACAATAACCAAAAAAAAAAAAATAAATAAAAAGTATGTAATAAAATTAAAAAAAAAAAAGATAGTAAATCAAAATAAAACACTTTAAAATAGTAAGTATTTAAGGGACACTTACACTCAATTTTCAGATCCAAAACATAGGGAGAAATATTTTAAAGGAGTTAAATGTCAAAAAAAAAATATTAAATATAAATAATTTTTTTAATAACACGTCTTTAAAACCTTTAATAAGGCAACTCCCTGATTTCATAGTTTTTTAGGTAACTACAAACTTAAATGGTTTTTTATTTATTTTACCATCATTTTATTTTTATTCTCTCAAAAGTACATAATAAACATTTTGTTTGACTTAATTTTTATTTGCATGATTTGTATCAATAAAATGTTAGGAAAAGGCCATTTCCTTTTAATTATGTAAAAGAACATAAAATAATGTTGTTTAGCCGCCATTATAAATAAAACAGATTAAAAAATTGCTCGAATGTTAGTTAAATACCAATGTTAATAATATGGTTTGAAAAGTATAAATATGCGTCGAAGGTTTGCCTTCAAAAATCCAATATTTATTTGCCTGCAACTTTTTGACAGCAGAAATGTCAAAAAGTGACATGTGGGGTGTCGTTGTATTCAGAATCGAAATTGGATACAATATATCGGTGCGGTGGTGCCATTTAAAATGTAAAAGAAGCAGACATTTCTAGTTAAATTGGAAGAAATAGAAAAAAGTAAAAAAATTATTCAATTCACATTTATGTCATATTACGATATAACAAATTTCATCTTTCTATCGTGAAAGATAAAAAAGTTGGTGCTACTTTAGTGTGCGGTCTACCGATATATTTCTACTTTAGTATGCAGTCTACCGACCTATCTCTGTTATAGTATGCGGTTTACCATTTAAAATACAAACCAAACTATGATTTGATATGACAATAACCCTGACACTATCTATAAAATTAACATAAGCTAAACTGAATAGAGGCAGATTGGTGTATTGTTTTACTTTTTATTATAAATACGTCACAATTATTAAAGTAATATGTACAGATATCTATATTCAGTTCTTATATTATTAAGGAATGCTATAAACAAATCTTCTGCCTCGTTTCTCTATATTTTCCAGCAAAAATGATCCAGGTGAGATTGGTAATGTTGAATAGGTACTTCTCTTATTTTTTCAGAATTTGTATTTTGGCGTCTAACCAAGATCTCTCTTCCCCTTCTTATGACACAGGTATCTGTCCGGAGAGCTGAAAAGCTGCACGTGTTCAACCTATTCCCAAGAAAGAATCTAAATCTTTTCCATCTAACTATAGACCAATTCCAATTCTCTCAGTTCTTTGTAAAGTAATGGAAAAAATTAATTAATTCACAAATTCTTAAGTATTTAGAAAAACACAAAATTTTGCACGACAGGCAGTATGGATTTCGCCACAAAAGATCTACAGCAGATCTTCTTTCCTTCGTATCACACTGTTGGAATAAGTCTCTTGAGTTTCTAGGTGAGTCCCAGATCGTTGCTCTTGATATATCCAAAGTTGTTGACCAGGTCTGGCATGCCGCCCTTCTTAATAAACTTCCCTCCTATGGTCTTTCAACTAAAGTATGTACTTGGCTCTCTAGTTATCTATCTGATCGACGTATATCAGTTATTGTGGACGGCCATCCTTCAAGCTTTCACCAAGTAAATGCTGGAGTCCCTCAGGGCTCAGTTCTGGCACCAACATTGTTTCTTCTTCACATCAACGACCTTCTCTCGTCCACAACTAATTCCATTCATAGTTTCGCCGACGATAGTACCCTTCACTCCAGTTTTCAGGTTCCTAAACCCATCACTAAACCTGACTTGGAAAATAAACGCAGAGCGATGCAGATATTTCTTTCGCAGGATCTTAATTTAATTTTGGATTGGGGCATCCAAAACACAGTCATGTTCCTTGTCGCGAAAAGAGTCATCAAATACTCATCCTCTACTTATGAGCGGCCAAGTTTTACAGAGCAAAGACACCTTCAATCTCGTGGGCGTCACATTTGAAAGTAACCTTAACTGGCATAAACACATTGTATCTATAGCCACGGCAGCTTCAAAAAAGCTTGGATTTCTCTTTCGAGCCAAAAAGTATTTTTCCGCTTCTAATTTATACACTTTATATGTGTCCCAAATCCGACCTCCCTTGGAATATTGTTTTCATATCTGGGGCATGGCGTCCCCAACAACCCTGAGCATTCTTGATTCTATTCAAAGAAGAGCTATTCGTCTCATTTATAATCCTTCACTTACAAAAAGGCTTCCCTCTCTTGCCCGATTGTGGTGGAAAAATGTGTTGCCTCTCCTAGCAGAACGCGTGACAACCCTTCCTGAGACAACGAAGCACAGGTCTAAATTGTCCTCGATCCCGTTTCCTTTTCTGCTACATTTCGCTTCCACACCGATGGCATTCTATTTTTTCAGGTTCTTCTAAAAGTTGGTGTTGCCGCAAAAAGTTGACAGCAACATTTTCGTCTAAAATAACTGTTCTATATAAATCTTTCAGCAACATTATTACGTATCACTATAAGAAACTGAATAAACTAATTTTTATAAAAATTTACCTTTTGTATTTATATTCCATATTACCATAATTGGGTCATTAATATTCTATTAGAATCAGGTCCCTGCTTAGGTACATATTCTTACAATTGTGGTACTCTTAAGTATTAATGTTTATTAGAATTATTAGAAAGATTATGTAAATAGTAAATAGATATTAGCCAAATAATAGGTTGATACCTTGGAAGATCCCGAAACGCAAGTAGACCAATGATCTGAAAAATAAATATGGATGATTGCAGCGAAAATCATAATAACCCCTACCCGGGCTCTGCGCAGTCCCCTTGTGGGCATGCGCAGTAAAAATTTCTGACTAGCGAAAAACAAACAACAGGACCGAGTTTAACATTTTGTATATGATTCATTTATAAAGAAACTATACCAAGTAATTTTGTTTCTAGGTATACATATTTAAATATTTTATTTTAAGTCTGTATTCGTATTTCATAGCAGTCCCTAAAAAGTAAACCGGTTTTATATTGGGGACTATTTTTTGTTGTATAATGTTTTATTTTTCGGTCGTATCGCTGATTTTATTAAAATTTAGCAAACGGGAGTGCTTAGAAGCACTGATCTCAATTTAAATTCAGTTTTTTTGCTAAAACACCTTATTTTTTATTCATTAGGACCCACTTTGACTCAACCTCAATCCTGCACGAAATTTTTTTCCGCATTATTATCTTCCTTCTTAACACGACCTAGGCAAAACAAAACTGAATGGTTGGTATTTTATCATAAAAGCAATTAGTTTTGGTGTAACTTGTTTAAGGAATAAATCTCAATTCAAAAACTGATATTTCGCTCCCGTTGCCTAGCAGTTGTCGTTCAGTTAAATTTGGCGTGTAATGCCATTGAAATTGTTTATTTTTGGGGATAGTCAGACTATATTTTAACCCATTTTGACTGCGAATAATTTTAGAACAAATAAAATTATCAAAATGCGGTGTTCGCAGAAAGCCTTAGATTTTTTTAATGTTTCTTTTTATATCCTTGCCATTTGGTTGTGACATTTATTTCTTAAGAAAACGGCCAATTTTCGTACATAGGGCAAGTTTCTTATTTTAAATGGAACGCCATGTATATTTTTCTATAATCCTTAAATACAATTTTTCCCGTTTAAAAAAAATTAACCCAAACCATGACTATTTCAAAAAATAATGGATTTATTGATCTCTAAAAAATTGACTGCATGGCAATAAAGAGTATTATTTAAAACAGAAAATTTGCTACCTACTCATTATTTAGTTTTGGTTATGCAAAACTTAAATTAAACAAAAGTTAAAAAAACACCAAGAATTACTCACAACGCACAAATGAAATACCAAATACCAAATAACTATACCTGATAACGGTCGACCGTAGATGGGAGATTGGATTTGGGCGGCCGACGGCGTCAATTTTACCTGGATTTTACGATCGGGAAATCCCAAATTATAAATTAAATTAGGATGAGTGTGGTCCTGTCACTGTATAGGTAAACGTTTTCAGTGTTGCAACCACTATATTTATTGAAATACTGCAAATTTTGTCAATGTTGCCAACACTATATTGGGTTTTAAATAAAAAATGCTAACTTTTATAAGAACTGCGCATGTGCAAAGGTGTACAGCAATTCTCCCAGTGTGTGGTGAAAATTTCGTGCGCAGGTCTATTGAAAATATATGGGGATAATTTTCTATTAGCAATCCTTTTAATTTTTAGATCATTGAAGTAGACCGCATACTAAAGTGGCACCAAAAAGTTATAGGGGGAACCACCAGTGAGAAACACCCGGTATAGTCGTACACTCGTTATTAAGCTTGAGGGTGACGGTGTGTTTTATACAATAATGAGCAAATAGTCCAAACTTGGCTTTGGTAATTAAAAAAGCTTTTCTTATAAATTTTAAGCAAAACACATTTATTATGGTCTATAAATATTACTTTTACATAAATCCTTACGACTAACGAACTATACATTCTGTTGTAATAATCTTAAGCAAAATTAAAAGTTTAATATGTGCAAAAAAATATTTTCCCACATCCGTCTTTTAGGGACATTTGTGGCCTATAATCTGCACTTCCTACTCCATAAAAATATCAAAGAAATTTATCCCCAACAATAAGAACCCTCAGATAATAAAAACCGCAAAGCTTGGTGGAATCCAAAGCCTAACAGGGTTTTATTGTGCCCCATAAATTTCAATAATTCCGCGTATAGTAAGTGTCTTAAGGGTCGATAAAGTAGAGATTTACCTGAGGTCGGTTGGACTCCGTGATTTGTAAGGCACCGTCGGGACAGCCGTCGTTGGTGAACGAGACAAAAACGGCCCAAGGTGAAGCTTTCGAAGGTTATCTGAAAAACAAAAGATTTCTTTTAAAGAAAGAACAAAAAGGTAATTTGCAAAGTAGAATTAGTTGTTTAAGATCCGAATAGGAAGCGACCATGATACAAAAAATAGGTAGGATCTTGTATGACGTTTATCACGTGACCACCGTCTCTGACGTAGTAATGTGACTAAATTTGTAAACAAAGTTGAAACCCTGCGTTTGTTTTCGCGTTTTTAACAGTTTGTTTACCGTTTTACATTGCTTTTTGGCAGTTTTGTGACTTTAAAACCAGTTAAGAATATAATATATAAAAAATGACCAAAATTCACAAACATTGCAGGCCTTCTTAGGACCTAAATTTAAATATTGCGCCAAAAAAATCACAATGGGTACGTTCAGCCGACTTTAGCGGCTGAGTTGCTCGGTAAGCGGTCGCGTTCACCCGACCGGATGACAAGCTGCTTGAACTCAGCAGATGTCCATTTTACAAAGCGGTCTTTAGATTTTTGTTTGAGCTCCGGACAGTGCAGACGTGCGTAGAGGACTACACAGTTCTTCCCGGAGTGGCGGCTAAAGGTGTCGTACGAACGTTTCTTACCTTCGGGGATCAAGGAAAGATTCACGCTAAATTAACGGCATCTTTCTTCTGGATCTAAGCGCTGTGAGCGAAGATTCCTATAAGCTGATAGTATCCTGTTTGGTGGTGAACACGAGGTATTTCTCAAATGGCGGGAAATAGATGGGCGTGCCATGGGAACTGTCAGTAGTGAAAGTGAAGGTTATACGTAACACCAGTAGCAGATCTTGGTTTGACAGCCGACAAGTTATGCATTGCATCGATTGTTGAATTTTTGTTTTCTTTTTGGAATTTCTGGGAGCTACGAGCTTGATTATCCAGATTTTCCGCTGACGAAGCCCTGGAAAGCATAGTCTGGAAGGGGAGAGTGGTGGTTTGGACCTGAAGGGACCAAAACCAAGAAAAAAATAGAGAGAAAGCGGTCTTTATTTATGCTAACCAAACTCAGTATTTATTTGGGCTTGCGCAAATGTCGACCTTTGGGAAGCTCTGTTAGTCATCTGTTAAATTTTGGTTATATTTTTAACTGAAATGTCGAACTAATAAGCGAAGCGTTCAGAGACTTGCCAAATGCTGGGTCGTTTTCCGCTGAATCGCTTTGTGCTTACAAAAGCTGCTGATATCGGATGAACGTACCCATTGCTACGTCATGTGCAAAGCGAACCAATTTGGAATCGCTGTTGATCCTTCCTTCTTGTAATCTTTGTATCATGGAAAGCGACCTTCACCCACCTGTTTACCGAATAAAAACTGTTTTATATCAAAGTAGCCGAACCGTGCCCACTTCGTTGGGCGGTAATTATATTTTTCTCTGAATTTCAATCGTAATAAAATATAGCGTATAACACTCCTGAATCGTGTAGCTTTCTGATTGTGAAAGAATTTTTTTCACGATTTCAATTTCAAATACTGTTTTTTTAATCGTTAACATGAAGATACTCCATTCTAGTACACTACATAAAGTGTTAAAAAAGTAACTTTTTTAACACTTCAAAGCTTTTTTACACTTTGAATTAGTGTTTTGTTTCAATGCCTACTACAATAAACTTAAATATCAATTTATGCAATGTATCAGTAAACGCGACATCAACCGAACCAAACGGTCAAGTTACCTTTGATTTCGTCATTATTTCTTTTTAGTTCAAGTGTCACTAGTTTTAAAATTTGACAGTTTGCAAATCAATGTGTTAGAAATTATGGAAAATTAATAGTAATAATGAATGTGGATGACTAAGAAATTAAAAGGAATTTATACTGTTTTAGTATAATTTCTACAAAAAGTAAGTACATGCAATTTTCTAAAATCAAATAATAAATTCAGTTTAAGTATAACAACTATAAAATTGTAAATTACCTAAAACATCCGAACAGAGCTAACCAAAACCAAAATTATTCTTGGCTGAGACACGTTTTAATATTTAGTAACTTTTTAACTTTCTATACATAATTGTCATTAAACACAATAAAAATAAGCAAAATCTTTAAAAAAATATTTTAAAATATAATATACTCGTAAAGAGTACCGTATCACTCTCCATCTTTATCATTAAATTTAGGAATCAAGGGCTTTTAAATGGCACCACTACCTTCAAGCCTTACTCTCACACTAATTTTTTAATGTAAAAATTTAAACTGTTTTGTTAACACATAGTTACATTTTAATTTATTTTAGATTACTATATACATTATACAAAATACATTTTGTTACGAAATATTGATTGTAATTTTAAAGTATCTAATCTAAAAATTTTAAATTCTATTTTTCATTCGTTTAAAAATAAGCTTTTGAAGAGCATATTTTTTCCAACCCAAAATTAATGACTTATCTGTCAAACAAACTAAATTAAAAATTCTTTTTCCCTCTAAAAATCTTTTAACTTCCACCACAATGCATTACCCAGTTAATGGCTAAAAACAGGCCGTGCATAATACATTTTATTTAGGCCTGAAAATCTGTTTCGCAGTTTTGGTGAAAATTTTTAATTAAAGGTGGCTTTTTTATAAAATTATTTTTATGATAAATGCACAGTGTAAAAAAATAAACAAAAATAAAGTACGGGTTTCTCATAATAGGCTACCCATTTTAAGATTTAATAGCTATTTATGTATCAAGGGCGTTACTAGGACTATAATGCCCTGATGGTCGAAAGCCTGAGGGCCTCTGGCCCGAGGGCTAGATTTCGACCTGATGGGCATTATAGTCCAGTAAAGCCCGTGGTGCATACAATGCTTTATGTTTTACCCAAAAATAAGTCTTTCAATGACTAATTACATTATTTATTCGTAATATAAAAATAAGTTGCACCTGTACCTGTATACGTAAGTAGATAATGACTGGTGTTAAGTTTGACTTTGATGTTTCTATCAGTTAGTCAGTTGGCATTTTTTATTCCACAAAAATATAAGAGAAAAGGCCATAAAAACGACCAAAAATCTTTTGCCAGTTAAATCAAGGCAACAGTATGATCGGGAGTATGGCATATTTGGTATTTGGAAAAATGCGAACGCAATTCTTCAAATAACCGAAACCGTTTTAATGGCATATTTTCAGGAACTGGTAAGTTATTGATTTTATTTTAATACATATGTTTAACAAACTTTAATATTTTTAGTCGGAAAAATACAGTCCGACCTCTCTCTGGACCAAGTATTCCACCCTAAGGTTTACGTTGATGGTCTATGAAAATATAGACATTTCGCAATACCATCCTCTCATATCTTTTTAAAAGTTAAGTCGAAAGGATACGTCCCAAAGAAGTCTAAAGTTTTGGAAGGAGAACAAATATTAAAATTTATTAAGAAGGCTTCTGATGATATCTACTTGGTACACAAAGTCATATTGGTAATGGGTGTTTTTGGAGCTTTAAGACGAGATGAGTTGGTCAAAATGACTATTGATGACATTGAAGATAGAGGAATAGTCCAGAGAGAATAGGTACCAGAAACTAAAACTTCAACTTCAAAAGCTTTACTATCATTGAAGAAGATTTAGGCGCTTTAAATTTAATAAAAAGTACACAACAATAAGACCAGCTGGAATAAAGGAGCGAAGATTCTTTCTTACCTATAGAAAGGGTCGATGTACAGTACAACCCATTGGAAAAATACCATAGGAAGCGTTCCAACATTGATCGCAAAATTTTTAAAATTGGATAATGCAGAAGCTTACACCGGCCACTGTTTGCGTCGCACATCGTCAACTTTACTTGTTGAGGCAGGTGCTTCGTTTGAAACGTTAAAACAACATGGGAAATGGAAAAGCTCTTCAGTAGCTGAAGGATATATAGAAGAAAGTATTTCATCCAAAAACAAAGTAGCCAAAATGATTGCCAATTCAGTTAATTCCAAGGTTAATTCCGTATCGACTATTGAAAATTCTTTAATGGACTGTTCTTCTATACAAAATAGCGTTAGTGCTACCACCGCTGCTACCATCACAAAAACACCGACCATTCTATAGTGGGATCAGCTACATTTTCTGGGACATTTCAAAATTGTAATTTTTATTTTGGAAATAAAGTTTAATTTTTAGTATTGTTTAAAGAAAAATTATTTTTTGTATAAACTTGATCTTTATTGTGAGAGAAATAAAATTGGTTAAGCAATCAAAATTTCCATATTAGCGCATTAGGGCATTATAAGCGGGCATTATCATAATGCCCGCTTATAATCCCCTAGGTGTGATAACAGGTATTATTGCTACCATAACATATTCCGTTTCTAAGGTATTACAGATATCTACTTGGTACACAAAGTCATATTGGTAATGGGTGTTTTTGGAGGTTTAAGACAAGATGAGTTGGTCAAAATGACTATTGATGAAATGAAAGATAGAGGAACAGTCTTGGTTATAAAGGTATCAGAAACTAAAACTTCAACTTCAAAAAGTTTTACTATTTTGAAGAAGATTTAGGCGCTTTAAATTTAATAAAAGAGTACACAACATTAAGACCAGCTGGAATAAAGAAGCGAAGATCCTTTCTTACTTATAGAAAGGGTCGATGTGCAGTACAACCCATTGGAAAAATACCATAGGAAGCATCCCAACATTAATCGCAAAGTTTTTAAAATTGGATAATGCAGAAGCTTACACCGGCCACTGTTTGCGTCGCACATCGTCAACTTTACTTGTTGAGGCAGGTGCTTCGTTTGAAACGCTAAAACAACATGGGAAATGGAAAAGCTCTTCAGTAGTTGAAGGATATATAGAAGAAAGTATTTCTTCCAAAAACAAAGTAGGCAAAATGATTGTCAATTCAGTTAATTCCGAGGTTAATTCCGTATCGATTATTGAAAATTCTTTAATGGACTGTTCTTCTATACAAAATAGCGTTAGTACTACCACCGCTGCTACCATCACAAAAACACCGACCATTCTATAGTGGGATCAGCTACATTTTCTGGGACATTTCAAAATTGTAATTTTTATTTTGGAAATAAAGTTTAATTTTTAGTATTGTTTAAAGAAAAAATATTTTTGTATAAACTTGATCTTTATTGTGAGAGAAATAAAATTGGATAAGCAATAAAATTTCCATATTAGCGCATTAGGGCATTATAAGCGGGCATTATCATAATGCACGCTTATAATGCCCTAGGTGTGATAACAAGTATTATTGCTACCATAACATATTCCGTTTCTAAGGTATTACAGATCAATAATAGATGGGTAAAACATAAATTAATTTTATTTCGTTTACCAAACAAACTTTTGACGTGATAACGCCTTATAATTCGATGAAGCCGGCTGCACGCACAAAAAACATAACTCATGCGGCGTTCCATTTAAAGCTTGAAGTGCAAGCGAGAGCGCGGAAGAGGCACAATCGGCCTCCGCGTTCGGCAGCGTTCGACATCTGTTTTTCTCCTACTTTGAGCGGTCCGCCTGAATAACTGCTATACAATGAAACATTTACATGTTTTCGTCAAGTAGGAAGTGCAGTGAAAAGTGAATGTGGTGTAAATTGTTTATTTTTCTTTTGAAAAATGCAACTATTCTATCAGTATTTTCTTATGACGTTGTCACGTTCAACTATCGTCAGTAAACCGACTTTGCAGAAAACCGATTTTTTTATTATATTAAATTTCAGCTCTTTGGGATTTATGATAACTAATGAATATTTGGTTAAATTAATTTTAACTTTTAAAAATCAGGTCTTCTAAATGACCTTAACCAACTTCAACACATTTTTCAATATTAGATAAAATGTGGTTCATTACACGGCGTAGCAAACCTCCGTTTATTCCTTTACCTTCTTCGCGAATTCTGACGTGTTAACTTGTTTAACTGTTTCAGTTAAAATTATGTTAACCTTTATGTTGTGTCCACTGTTTTTGTCTCTATAAAGAAATGGTCCCTTGTGAGTTTTTTAAATATATTTGTAACACGAAAATCAATTCTAATTGCCCTGAAGAAGGAAATAAATTTTCCGAAACGTCGGCTAAGTAGAAAACGTATTTTCTTTAAATCTTGAGCCACCCATCAACTTGAACTATAAATTCTATTAAGGCTGTCATTTATTGTAACGATAATTTAAATGTTTAGTGCAAAAATTTCTCATAGCGACGTTAATCTGTTTTGGATTGACCGGTTTTTGCCCAAAATATGTCGTTAGCAATGCTAAAAATTTTGATAGTGACGTTGATACGCTTCGGACTTTACGATTTTTGCACCAATGTATGGGCCTTCTTTTAGAGAATACGCGATACTACGAGAAAATGCCATTTTCGCCCAAAAATGTACTTGTCCGGTTTTTGTCCCAAAGTCTTCATTTAGAAGACGTAATTTTTAAAAGTTAGAATTAAATTATAGCCAAATATTTATAGGTTATCATAAATCCCAAAGAGTTAGCTGTAATTTAGTAGAATAAAAAGTTTGTATTGTAAACTAAAATAATTTTAATTCAAATATTAATATGGATACCCTATTATGGGGAACCCTGTATATCAAAATTTCATATTTTTTGTCTAAAATTTAAGGGATTTCTTTTTTCAAAAAAAAACGATAAAAACCCTTTTTATAATATTAATCGGTTTAAAAGTATTTTCCTCTTCATAAGAAATTTCCTACTTAAAAGAAATTATAAAAGCTTTTCATAGGTTTTAAAAAGTTTTACTTGTTCCATTATGTATTTTTGCAACACATAAAAAACAGATGATTTATAAAGCGTAAACAAAAAATGGTGCCAGACAGACAAAAAGTTTTAAATATAATTTAAAAATATATTTTTTTAATATACTTTAATATCCGGGGCGTTCTAAACATACAGGGTAGCCCAATTGTCCGAGAAAGTTCTGTTGTTTAAAGAGATATGACAAAAAAATTATATAAAAGCTCTAGGTTGTTTAGACCTATAGCGGACGAAGATCACAGAAGAACCATGTAATTCAATGTCCGTCGGAGTATTAGCCCAGGAAGTAGTTGTTTTGGTTCCATACGTTCGTCCCATAAAGGAGTGCACTGGACAGTGCCTCTGATACTTCGGAAAGAGCTTAGTTCTTGTTACAGCTTAACGATGATCACCCTAAGGCGGGGTTAAGCCTAGGATGCTGTCCCATGTCCGTTCCTTGCAGATGTCCGTCATAG
Source organism: Listronotus bonariensis (assembly GCA_014170235.1). Lineage (NCBI taxonomy): Eukaryota > Metazoa > Arthropoda > Insecta > Coleoptera > Curculionidae > Listronotus > Listronotus bonariensis. The sequence goes on from JACEGR010001678.1 coordinate 105,978, forward strand.
TGTTTCCACCCTCACGCATCCCTTGCGGGTCCAGGGCTTGGGAACCTGGATGCTCGTTTATGGAGTCTGTATTTCGGCCGGCGTTGCAGTTGCCACGAGTCCATGAGCTTTAACAAGCTCACTCATGGGTCGCTTTTTTATCCTTGCGATCAATGCGCTGCAACCATTGGGGTCATACCTTCGGGTACCCGCTGGTCTCCACATTTACCGCTGAACGAGCCCTGACCGGACTCCTTGCCTAGGTTTCACTCCGCATTTAACCTAATAGGTTCACAGAGCAGCTAAGCTCAAATGTGTTCTTAGAAGGGAGAGTGGGGGCGTCCCACCAGTGGCCAGTTGACTCGGCAGCCTAACCAGGATCCCCTGGTTGCCAAGGCCTCGTGACTCGCTGACATGCGTCAGGGGTGAAACCCTAATGACGAGGTCACCGTGACTCCGGAAGATAGTCGTGTCTAGAGCTTGGGTGTGACGCAGAAAGATTCTGCGCCCTCCCCGCACTCTACTGATGAGTCCCAGCAAGGACGAAACACGAGGAATTGCAATGAGAAGGTATATGATCGATCAGTTGACAGTAAATTGCTCAGTACAGTAGGGAAGATGGTTCGTCCACAACCTACCATTCCCGTCTTCTAAGGACAGGGGTGCTGAGTTACTAGACGATTTGGTCGCACAGGAGTTGCTGAGTAGCACCATGCGATGGGAAAGGTGATTCCGCGACCTGGTAGGACTGAAGGGATTGTCTCACGTCGTTCGTATACGTTCTCAAAGCTCATCCTCAGCGATGTCGTCACTTGCTGCGACTCATCAGACCGACTTCCGTGTGAGTTCACTTTCCTCGGAGGGAACATGCATCTACATCAGACTTTATAGGTGTTTCATTTTTTATTAAAGAAAATTAAATTATTTCTACTATTTTTTTACATCTATTAATTAAATTTTTGAACGCCCCTAGGTATTTTCCAAATTACAGTGAAACTAAGAGTGTATTTTTAAAACGATTTTAAAAAAGTATTATTAAACTTCTAGTAACACGTTTATTGCCCTCTTAATTTTAAGGACAATTTTTAGGTGAACCTGTATACTTTTCGAAAAAAAAACAGTTTTCAAGATTTTATAATAAGTTTTTGGTATGTTTTTATTTTGCCTTCTTTATGATTACAAGATAATAAAAATATATAAGGCCATAAAAACAGCCTATTCACTACTTAGGTACTTTTTATTAAATCAAAATACATTTTATTAAATTTTCTTGAAAGCACATTTAAGTTTGACATGGCACCATAAAAATATTTTAAAAGTATATAGAGCAGGATACATATTTAATATTGAAAGTCCCGCCATCTTTTGGTGGAGGGTGTCGTGACGTGTCAAATAAGTAATATAATGAAATACGAGCCTCTGGGTAAAATAAATTTAATATTAATGTATAAAAATATTCTCTAAAAGTGTGACAGTTTCGTAAAAAAGGTGTTTAAAAATTTATACAGTGTGTCTGAAAAAATCCTCCGAATATGAAGAAATTACATGAGGCAAATACTGGAAGTTTTTTTCTTAATCTTTTGGACATCCCACGAAGGCATATGCCTAAATACCAGAGACCGTGGGTGTCCGATTATTAGATGTTTAACCCATCGTTCCCCCTGTTCCGTCAACGTTGTCCAAGCACTGAAACATGCAGTTATGCATTTCACAGCACGTTTAGACAACGCGGTAGTGCCACCACGGTCGTTATTTTTAAGAAACTACTACCTAAAAAAGTTAATGTAAACTTTTTTTTACATTTCTTTTGGAAATATGGGATTTAATAAGTTTTATTGAAATCAAGTTTCTAAGCCATTACAACAACAATAGGTTAGTTAGACTATTCAAATCACTATCAAAAAAGTGTTGTAAATTATTACAAACTTTTATGTAACTTTCAACGTATGTATGTACACCAGCGTACTGAGAAGGGGGCGGGGGTGGTCCGTTTCTGGCCCCTAGTCAAAAGGGGGCCCTAAGTGGGGATCCTCATGGAAAATAAGGTACATATTAGGGTTTAGAAGACTTGTTGTGTGGGTTTTTTAAACAAGAATACAAAAAGGGGGGCTCCAATCTTGTCAAAATATATCATTATAAGATAGAGGGGGGCATTTAAAGGGTAAGGATTCTCTCCCTAAAATGTTTTCTATTTTTCTAAAAAAAAGGGGGTCCGACGATATGAAAGTATACGATATTGTGTTGCGAGGAGAGCGTCATTTTAGCATTTTACTGATAAGAACCCTTATTTTTCTTCTCGAAAATTTCTTAAAAAAAGGGATTTTGTATTAGATAAAGGTATTGACTTTTTGACCTTTAAAATAATGTGCCACGCGTCCCTTCCCTTCCATTTTCTTTTTTATCTAAGATGGCGCCCATCCGCCATCTTAATAGTTGCAACTATCATTTTTACGTCAAAAAGTAGTCTATATCCTCCCATTAGTCATATCTAAATTTCATAAAGAAAAAATGTAGGGTACAAAAATTAGCAGGAGGGGGCTATTTACGACCACACTGTATATTATGCATATAAATTGTGTAATGAGGTTATATGCGGATAGTTAAAATTTTAAAGAAAAGGCTTATTTTATATTTTCTAGTGCAACTAGAACTAGAACTTACAACAACGCCTTTTATAAACCTTTAATTTAGTGAGTAAATATTAGGTACTGTTCAGTCATGATACAACGAATACAAGTTGGGATTTTTATGATTGGTTCAGTTTCCGAAGATTAGCCGCTACAAACAAACAAAGTTATAAACTTTACCTCTTTATAATATTAGTATAGATTAACCCTAATATTATTTTAAAAACTTGTGTCCTTAATAGTCCAAGAGCCCGTGAGCGGCAGACCTTCGTCATTTTGTAAAAGCTGAAAGGTTGTCAGCACATGCTCCCAACATAGGTAGAAGTGATAGTAGACTATGAAGTTTGACTCATAGTGGCTTTGGCAGGTACCAGGTACCAAAGGTTAATAAATTAAAACTTAGGTTTTGTCATTTTGTAGAAGTTAAATTTTACATTATGTTACTTGGGTACCTATTAGAAGATATTTCCTTAATCGCCAGACAGTTTTGACACTTCAACCCATTGACAGACAAATATTTTGAGGTGGTCCAATAGTCCGATAAACACCAATATTTCTGTTATTTGACAAGATATAACATAAAGTGTTATATAAGATTTGTAGGGCTTTTGAATGAGAATGTCCTAAAAATATTTTGATGTATACAGAGTGTCCAAAAACAAAGGTATTGCTTTAGGGTTAATTTAAAAAAAATGTTTTTGGAACACTCTGTATACATCAAAATATTTTGCATTGCATTATACATGCCTATTTAAAAATCTACATCTTCTATATAAGACTTTTTGTCATATCTTGTTAAATAACAAAAATATTGTACATGGTCGGACCATTGAGTCACTCCAAAATGTTTCTCTGCCAAGGGGTTAAAACTGTCAAAACTGTTTGTCGATCGGGATAATATCTTCTACTAGTTACCCAAGTAACATATATAAAATTCAGCTTTTAGAAAATAACGAAGGTTTTGTTTCAATTAATTAATCTTTGGTACCTCGTACCTGCCAAAGCCACTACGAGTCAAAGTTCACAATCTACCATTACTTCTACCTATATTGGGAGCATGCATTGACAAAGTTTCAGCTTTTACAAAATGACGAAGGTCTGCCGCTCACGGGCTCTTACTCTATAAAAGCTTTCTGATATTTAAAAAACTGCAAAAATTCACCAATTTTAAAGGCTTTCATATGGCTTTAATTCAAATATTGCAGGGAAAAACTCATATTGCTATGTCATGCGCAGAGCACACCAATTTGGAATTGCTGTTGATCCTACCTTGTATTAGTTGTATCATGCTCTTCAGTCATGTCGCCAAGCTTTCTCGTTTTCGAAAACTATTAATTTATTTATATTCAAACTTCTTCGTTCTGTCAAGTTAAATATAAGAGGGACAAATACAATTTTTGCTAATAACTAAGACTCTTATTTTAAAACACATGTTTTTGTTAAAGGGTTAACTAAAGATCAACAACAACAACAAGTAACTAGAATTTTCAACACTGGCGGCTCGTCAGAGGAAGCAAGGGAGGCTTAGCTTCCCCATAAATTTAACCATAAATGCGGCAATACATAATTTTTGTTTGAATTTATATAAATATTACGTATTTTACTTTAAATAGGTGCGGTACCCAAAAAAAATATTGGCCTTTTCTGTGTTTATTTAGTCTTTATGAATTTAGCCTCCCTTGTTGTCCAATGCACGAGCCGCCACTGATTTTCAAATTATTTTATCTAAAAAATAAGTCACACTAAATACACTAATGAACAAAAATATCACATATGTATAATATACTCGATGCTTTTCTCCCAAGAGAAACCCTTTAGTAAAGAATTTGCCAAAATTACAAATTTCACATCTAAACCTCTTGCATAAAAAGTTACTAAAAAAATTAAACTGGCTCTAGTTTTTTGAAAAATAAAGATAAATTCACGAAAAAAATACAAGTAAAGGATTTGTCCTAAAAAATTTTTTGTAAGGGGGCCTAATCAAAAAATTAACTTTTTTCGCAAATTTTAAAATAAGAATAAGAGTGAAGTTTATTTAAACACGGGTAAGCTTGCTTTATTTAAAGTCCCTGGGCCAGTAACGAAAATGACTTTATGATAAGAACACTTTTAAAACCTTTTCTTTGTGTTTCAACGGTAGGGGACTTCCTGATAAGAGCTCTTTCAAAACATTTTTAAGGGGTTTCAGTCTACCACGAATATTCATACCGCCATATATGGACGCGGCACTTTAACCCAGCCTGTCAATGTCAAACGTTTTATGTGTCGGACTGGGCGAACGGGTCACTTTTTTGTCGGACAAATTCAACACAATGTTTTCCAACATGCAATTTTACAATTTACAATCACAAAACCATAAGGCTCAGGTAAAATTTTGCACAATGTTTAAAATTTTTATGTAAAACATTGTATTAAACTTGTCCGACAAAAGGTGACGCGTTCGCCCAGTCCGACGCCCGACACATTTGACATTGACAGGCTGAGTTAAAGCGCCGCTTCCATATATGGCGGTATAAATATTCGTGGTAGACTAGTTAAAAGAAACATCCTTAAATAGGTTAAAAGCGTTCTTATCATAACCGAGGTATACACGGTCATGCAAAACTGTCACATCTGTCCAAAAAGCCAAAACTTGCGTGCAAATTTGACCATGTGTATTAAAAAACTGCCACATCTGGCTTGGCATGCAACTCGATGTCCGAACGTCAGTTACGTTTCAGTTTAGAGACGTCGTTTACGGGGTTGTATTGTTGGTTTTGAGTTATCAAAATGGCTCTTTGGCGCTAGGAAGATGTATTTCGTGATTTTATAGATATGTACCAAGGTTATTCATGCTTTTGGAAAGTTAAAAGTACTGAATAACAACATTGACAAAAATTTTAAAAATGTCTTCGCTGAATCACGCCGCCACCTGCCAAAACTGATGCAGAACTGACAGGTACATCTGAATCGTGTGTATCAAAGGCTTCATTTGACAATTGCTTTCATGCAAGGGCGTTTCAGGTTTGCATGACCGTGTATATCCCGGTATAAAGTCCATTTTATTACTGTTCAACAAACAACCGAAATATATTTTTTACAGCACGTTCAACTACAAATATATTGTTCAAATATTCACTATGCAAACTCTCTATGTATGTATATTCAAGAGAATTTATCATTAAAAAAATTAATATAACTCTATTACGAAAAGCACTTTAAAGCTGCAAATCACGTTTTGATTTTTATTTACAAATTAAAAACAAACACATTTTTAAATCCTTCTATTTGTTCTATTTATGTAAACAAATGAACAGTTTTTCATTAAAAAATACTTTTATATAGTTTTCACCCAAATAAGCTCAGTCGGCATGATCTACTAATAAAAATAACCCATTAAAAAGGACGAATGCCTGCAATAAAATAATTAACGGTAGTCGGAAGAGCACGGGCGTATTGTGAAGGTATAATACGACCGTGCTCTTCCGGCTACTGTTTATCGTTTTGTTGCAGGCAATCGACTTTTAAAAAGGTATTTTTTAGTAGATCATGCCGACGGAGCTATCTTGGCGAAAAACTATACCTTATACATTAAATTTCGTATTGTTAGGGCGCTTAAAATTTAATAAACCAATCCCATACAACGACCTATCTATACCGTTGTATAGTCGTTGGCATCAAATAAGAGAAATTATAAAAGTTATCAAGTCCCCGTTGAGTCCAAAATTTTATTACGTCACTTGTCGGCGCCTTTTTGCACTGATAGTAGGACAAAGCGGAGCGGTATGATAAAAGGTTTTTTTAATAAAAATCAAGTGGCGGTATGGTGTTTATGTTGCTTGCTTGCTTGTTTGTGGCTTTCATGCTAGTGAATCGCCAGGGTGTTTATGTTTTTATGGTTTCTTTTACTTTAGGTGACATTCTGTAAGTTAACCACAATTCTTGGCTTTTTTGGTTCCCGTTCCGTAACCTTCCAATTTCTAAAATCTGGTTAGATTATGAAACGTGGTTTTAGTTGTCTTTTTAAAGTCAGTTTTTTTTGTTTATTTTTATTTTTTTCGATTTTTTAAGGATTTAACTATCAGGTGAATTGGTTTTAATGGAACTATCTCGGATGTACTCTTTTGAATAATTTTTTTCACGAATCTTAAACATAAAAATAAAGTATGTAACCCGCCGATTCGATAACCGACACAAGTTTTTGAGCCCTATAGTTTCATGACTACAACCCTCATTTTCGGCACAATGTTTAAAAACTGCACATAAAACATTGTGGTAAACTTGTCCGACAAAAAAGGACGCGTTCGCCCAGTACAACACCCGAAACATTTGACATTGACAGATTGAATATTTGTGGTATAGTCATCAAAATAAACACCCTTTTAGGTTTAATTAGTTATTTTTGCAACAAGGGCGTGAAGTAGCACTTTTACGCCCGCGGCTGAAAGTGTGAGCTCCGCGAGGGCAAGAATTAGCTGTAGGCGTAAAAGTGCTTTTACGCTAGAGGTGCATGTGTACTTTTAACATATATTTAATTAAATACTTTGTTGTTTACTAAAAAAATTTGGGCATTATTTAATTTTATTATTGTTTTATAAATTATTTTATGTTTTACCCATCTATTATTGATCTGTAATACCTTAGAAACGGAATATATTATGGTAGCAATAATACCTGCTATCACACCTAGGGCATTATAAGCGGGCATTATTATAATGCCCGCTTATAATGCCCTAATGCGCTAATATGGAAATTTTATTGCTTATCCAATTTTATTTCTCTCACAATAAAGATCAAGTTTATACAAACATATGTATTAAAATAAAATCAATAACTTACCAGTTCCTGAAAATATGCCATTAAAACGGTTTCGGTTATTTGAAGAATTGCGTTCGCATCTTTCCAAATACCAAATATGCCATACTCCCGATCATACTGTTGCCTTGATTTAACTGGCAAAAGATTTTCGGTCGCTTTTATGGCCTTTTCTCTTATATTTTGTAGAATTTCTTCCATTTTGAGCAAATCGTTAAATAAAAAATGCCAACTGACTAACTGATAGAAACATCAAAGTCAAACTTAACACCTGTCATTATCTACTTACGTATACAGGTACAGGTGCAACTTATTTTCTATATTGCGAATAAATAATGTAATTAGTCATTGAAAAAGTCTTTTTGGGTAAAATATAAAGCATTGTATGAACCACGGGCTTTACTGGACTATAATACCCATCAGGTCAAAATCTAGCCCTCGGGCTATTTCGACCTTCAGGCCATTATAGTCTTAGTAACGCCTTTGATACATAAATAGCTAAAATGATAAAAAAAATTTGATACTTTTTGCCCTAGGGCGTAAAAGTGGTATTTTACGCCCTCATTTATAAATGCAGGCGTTTTTGATACTTTTTTGCCCTAGGGCCTTAAAGTGCAATTTTACCCCCTTTAATGGCAGCGTATTTTACGCCCGGTCGTACAAAAAGTATTTTTATCATAAAATCCATTTCATTACTGGCCCAGAGACTAAAAATAAAAAGTGACAAGTAGGAGTCATAAAATAGCTATATAAATCTGAAAAGTTAAGAACCCCTCTAGGACAGGGATAAAACAAGTATTATATTTATTTTTATAGATGATAAAATCAAAAACTTTATGGTATTTTGCACCTTTTCCTTTTAAGACATTATTTTATTGCCCTTCAGGATATTAAATCTAGCTTATCCAAGGAATAAACTGATTCAATTGTATTAAAGCAAATTTCTCTACAATCGATATTAAAGGCAATGGACAGATAATATTATTTCGCAGGCCACTGAATTTGATTAAGATTAGGATTTAATATTCCGTCTTTTGTTTTGGTTTTGGTAGCAAAGAAACATTTTTAAAATCAAATAATTTTCGATCGAAAGACTTGCTTTTTTATTATTATAATTATTTTTAATCACTAAATTCCAAAACATCTAGTGGGAGACTGAGAGTTTTAAAAACTTCTGAAAATTAACAAAATAATGTTTTGGGGTTGGATTTCAATTTTTTACCTTTAATAAACACGACCCTCGGCACAGAATATTTTAAAATCAGATACTGATGCTGATAAGAATTATGTGATTTTAAAGAGAAAAGTTAAAATAGTTGTCTTAACTTTTAAAATACAGGGTGATAAAATTTAGTCTATTGTTTTTTTTTATTTTTTTTTTGTGAGACCTGTAATATCACTCTAAAAATTTTAATGATATTTGGTATACAGCCACGCTGTATTTTTTGATGCATAACTTTTTTTTGTATTGGTTTCAGTTGCGTTCGGGCCAAATTTAAACTAAATATTGTGACGTGTAATTTTGGAAAAATACATAAGGCCATTTTACGTCACTGGCAAATGTACCATATGGAACTATCTCTTGGACCATGAGACCGCTGGACAAAAACTAACTTATTTTAGTACGGGCATACCTCCCACTAGGGGTAGCCCGTACGGGACTCAACTAACACTTTAACTTTATACTTGACTTCACTTTTACAACCTACTTCTTATCTAATATTTTTATAACATTTTCTCTCCCTCTTTAAATATTAAATTTTCCAGTGTTTGTTTTGCATTTCTAAGCGACCCAGTTTGTTTTATGTTTTTATTTTATTATTATAAGAGTAACCTAGAAAATGTTTAATTTATACTTTAAAAACCTTGACACCTCACGTATATCTTTATTTAGCAAAATTCCCAATGTAAACTAACCTACTTAAAATGTATACTTATTTTAAAATTCCCAAAAATGTATATTTTTAAAATTCCCAAAATGCATACTTTTTTATACTAGGTGTTCACATATACCCCTTCCTGAAAGCGTTGGATCCACAACGCTATTTGAAATGAGTCAAATTTACTTTAAACCCTTTAAAAAAATTAGCAATATAACCAAAAACGGTAGTTCCATATAGCTTACAAAAATTCAAAAATCTAACAATATTTTACCTATTATTTAAATTAATGTAAATAATCTTAACTTTCCAAAGTTTCACAAACATCAAAAAAGTTTCATCTAAGATTAGAAAAATATGAAAACAAAAAAATTTTCAAATAGCCTTTTATCCAAAAAATAATTGTTATGATTGTTTAAAAGTCTCGACTTTTTTTCTAAATATTAAAAAATTTGTCATTGATAATATTTTTTTTCTGTTGTTAACAGAATAATTTGTAAATTTAAGATTTTTTCAAGTAATTTTATTTAAATATAATTGCAACGGTTAAGATTATTTTTTTTATTCTTTTTTTTTTGGAGAAAAGTGGCCTAAATTCTATACCTCCTATATAGAACACTTTAAATACATAGTGTTATTACTCATTAACTTTACTACATATGTACTATACAAAAACATCTGACTTGGTAAATAAAAAATGTTTATTTGAAACTAGCTAACTCTGCATTATTAGAAATGGTCTTGACCTTTCCCGTATATTGTATATCATCAAAACAATGACCCTTTCATAACTTAATATTACATATACGGTGGGTTAAAAAAGAGTTATTATCAAATTTTACTTTTAGGCTACTTTTCTCTGCATATTAAGTCGTTATTATTATTTTTTTTCTAGTAAGTAAACACAAAAAAAAATACAATTAATTAAAAAAAGATAGTAGGCTACTGTTTTCTATTAACAAATACTACTAATATTACTGACTTAATAAAACAATATCGAATCGTATATAAATATACAAAACCTTTAAAAGAGGGTAAAAGTAAAAGAAAACATTGAAAAAGCTAGAGACTATAACAAAAACTAAAGAAAAAATAAATAACGGGCGATTTAAGATCGGGAGAGGGGTGGTTTCAAACGTAAAATACGGGTTTTCTAGATTTTCGGCCTAGTTCCATGGAAAAAAGTTAAATGGCATGAAAAATTTATGTTTTTACATTATTTTGACTTTATATCGAAAAAATTCCTTTACTTTTCATCAAAAATTCACTTGTTAAAATATAGGCATTTTCAAGAAAGTCCGTGGTCAATTTGTTCGATTATTTTTACGTTAAAAAATGTCCTTTAATACATAGAAGACGTCTCACAAGTTTCTAAAAATATCTGTTTTGGTAAACAAGTTATTGTAAAAAACTATTGCTTTAACTAAATTTTAACACGCTGTAGTTCCAAAAGTATAACGTTTAGGACATATGTTTATATAAAGTTTTTCTTATTTTTCGTTGAAGAATCACCCCTCTAAAGTTTGTCGGAAAAGTTGGCGGATACTCTGTATAATAAAGTAATAATAATAAAAAAAATAATATTAAAATCGGAGCTCTTATTAAGGACTTTCGACAATTGCCTGTTTTACAGCTTCTTTGACTCGACTAAAGTTTTTTGGCTATATTTAATTTTTGGTCTCTTTTTTGTCATCTTTTATCTAAAATGTGAGCTGAAGATTTTACTGGGGCAGATAGCTCAGAAAATTCAATTGTATTTTACTAAATTTATATGATACGGATGGTGGATGAATAATGCTTTGTCAGGGCCGGTGGGATTTACGAAAATCAAATCAGCTTTGTTGAATTACTTTTTATTGCCATTTGTTTTATGGCATTTCTTGTGACAGAATTTTCTACATATTTTATGATCAAGATCTAAGCTTGATCCATGTTTAAGGAGTTTAACCGCACGCACAGAGTCAATTCACTCTTACGAGCTTGCAGAAATTATAAATTTAGAAAAAAACTTAATTTAGTAACATATGTAGTAGTCCCTGGGCCAGTAAAGAAATAAACTCTATGATAAACTAACGAAAAACCTTTTTAGGAAGGTTCCTTTTGACGAGTCTATCACGAATATTCATACCGCCTTATATGGAAGCGGCGCTTCAACCCAGCCAGTCAATGCCAAATGTTTCGGCTGTTGGACTGGGCAAATACGTCACTTTTTTTTATCGGACAAGTTTACCACAATGTTTTACATGCAATTTTTAAACATGTGTTGTAGTCACGAAACCATAACCAAATTTGACATGGTTTGGGTATCGGACTGTAACCCTTTTTTGGCACAGTGTTTAAAAATTGCATGTAAAACATTGTGGCAAACTATGTCCGACAAAAAAAATGACCCGTTCACCAGATCCGACATCCAAAACATTTGACATTGACAGGCTGGAGTTAAGCGCCGCTTCAATATGGCAGTATTAATATCCGTGGTAGACTTCTTAAAAAAACCCCCGTAAAAGGTTTTAAAAGCGTTTTTGTCATCAAATTAATTTGTTACAAAGTGTTAAAATTTAAACCCATTTTAATGCATAGCAAAATCGCTAAAATCTGATGTGGTGTTTTGTATGTAAAATTCTTTTTAAGTTTTATTAAAATTTAAAGCTTTTAATTATTTTTTTATTAGGTAAAAATTTTAGTTTAGTAAGTTTTTGACCTTTTTTTAATACAAATACAAAAAATATATAAAAACAAATATTACATACCAAAAACCATATCAGATTTTAGCAATTTTGCCGTGCATCAAAATGACTTTTATTTTTTAAACGAAAACCGTTCGTCGTATTAAAAAGTGTCAAGAGACCAAATTAATTCCAAAGCAAATGAATAATTTTTTCTTGAAAAAATTCAATACAAATCTTGTTCGAACGCCACTATTAATTTTTTTAAAAACTTTTAAAGCAAAAAATGTAATGTAATTGTCAAAAAAAATCTACCAAATTGGTGGACACATCTGAAGTGGTAAGAAAGGTATGATAAAAATGGCACCTTGTTTCTTAAAACTTTAACACCCTGTATTTTGGAAACAAAGCATTTTCGAACCTATTTTTTTTTTAATGTTCTTATTTTCTTCTATACTGTGTTAGGAGAAATATATCAACTTAAAAATATCCCTGTATACCGCTGCTGTTACATATATTCAAATAAAAAAAAATTAAAGTTAAAAATCTGGTTTCAAATTATTAAATTATAATAAACTCTAAAATTGTATTATTAATATTATGAATTTTTATTTAAACTTATTTAAAAGTTCTTTGTATATGACTATTTTAACATTATTTATGAATTTAAAAAAAAAACACCAGACTTTTAAATGTAATATAAAATACGTTTCCGGTTCTCAAAGGTTTAATAATATACTTACTTTAGATTCCTGTTTTTGACAGGGCTTCTAGTAAAATATGGAAGTTTCCTGCTCTTCCACCACGTTTAATTTTGGAAATTATGTGGCAGTTCGGATGTACCTCCCAGGCAAGGCTTTTGTCCTAACACGTCGTCGTAAATTTAAATGTAAAAACGTAACAGAAACTTTTTTATGCACATAAAATCTTAAGGGGTTATAATCATTTAGAAGACCGAAAAAGTTCATTTTACGTATCTGGTTCTAAAAACCCGTAATCTAAAAATTAAAACAAAATAAATAATAGTTTAAAAAAACTAAAAAAACACGCTTTTATATGCAACCGAACTAAAAATTAGAAAATAATTTTTCATTACAAAGAGTTTGTCACTTCAGAGTAAAAAGCGTAAATGCTCCAGTTTATTCACAAAACACAGAGGATCTGTAAAGGAATTTATTTATCCTGGCGGTCCTAATCAGGATAACGGAATACTGTTTTTAAATTATTGCATTGTCATCGGTCCTTGATATTGTGCAAAGTTTCAAAGAAATTGAATCGCTGGAAGTTGGTAAAAATTAGGCTCAAAGATTCCGTTACATAGATAGATAGATAGATAGATAGTTACAACCCAAGATAATAAAAGCGTGTTAAAAATGGCGGTTTTAAAACACAAAAATCTATTTTGGGCCCCAAATTAAGGCTTTAAAATATTGATTAAAAAACAAATATTTATCGCAAAAGAAAATACTTTAATTAGATGCTTAAAAATATATCTAAGAAGCTTGTGTCAAAATTTAGGACCAATCGGTTAATTAGTTTTCAAGAAATAGTGGTCACCGTCTTCGAAAACACAGTTTTCGTGTTATTCACCATAAAACCGGTAAAACCACTTTGATAAGCCTTGTGAGGCGATAGAAACACGTCACTAGAAAGGGTCCCGATGAATGACATGAAAAGCAGGAGTTCTTCTCTTTATTTAAAAAAAAGGATTTTTTCGTATATAATTACGACAGCAAAGGTGTTATTTCCTTTTAGTTTCCCAAGTTAATAAAGTTTGCCGGCAGGCGCTAAATAATTACGTAATATAACAACTTAACTAATATTAGTGAAAATTTTATTACCTAGAAACTTAGTTTGAGAATGTATACTTTGCCTAATTTGACTTTAACATCATTTATGTTGTTTAATTTGTTATTATTTACATCATATAAAAGCTTTTAAAAAAGTCTTATTTTATATTTTAATCAACTAAAATATTATGCTAAAATAAAAAAAGGAGTAAGTATATTAGCAATCTAATACAAATATGTTTAGGGGACACATAAAGGAGTGGGGGTAAGATCTCCACCGTCATAATTTTCAAATGCAACCTCTAATCGGTCCGATATCTGTCACTTCATACAAATATTAAAACCAAAATGTTAACTAACTAAGTTGCTCTCCGTGAAGCCACTTTTAATCATTCAGTTGTCAAAAAACGTTGGATGCAGGTTAATGAATTTTTTCTCCTGTAAAAAGTACTCATTTGCATCATTACTACATCAAATGTATAAATTAATTGTATTTTGTTATGCAATATTAAAAGTTTTTGAAGAAAATTGCATAATAAAAGAAAAAATTGCGTTATCGGGTAAGACCGCCCAGAAAACATTGCTGGATTTATAGATTGACGCTTCTGTTTCCGTTTGCCGTTTGACGTTTTTAGTTAAAAGTTGAAACAACAACTTTCCATTTTCGGTTTACCGTTTCCAAATGCTATATCAGAAACCGAAACGCCAGAGGGCGATCGGTGGTAGGGTCTTAAAAACATAAAGTTTTTTTCCTGAAAATATTTACTTATGTAAAAATTAAGTAAACCCTTATATAATAGATTAAAGCAATCAACGCCGTTTTTAATAGAGACCTATATGTTACTGACACTTCACAATATTCACCTTTGCTAAGATGGGCGAAGCTTCCCGAACCTTCCTTATTATGGTCATATGTAAAGTTAATAACTTTTACTTTTTATAATCAAACACCATACACCAAAAAATTATTGATCGTGTTCGACTGTATACAAAACCATGAAAATAATTAGCACAATTATTAGAAAATTTAAACAAAAGAAAAGTACTTTTAGATACAACTAAGTTGTCAAATTTTATAAGGTTATTTTTTCCTTATAATTATTCCTAATAATGAAAAAAAAACAACGTAAAAAATAATTTTATTGTTACCTATAAACAAAGCTTTTTATGGCATTTAGTCATTATACTGCCAATGCAGCTTTGTAAGAATAATGTATAGTAAACGCCCTTTAAAATTAAATTAATAAATCGCTAGCTGCAATTTGTAGCAACACACGCAACTTGTACTGCGTAGTGAACTGCTATTTAATGCAATTTTCTCATTTCCGATTTTAGCAGGCATATTGGTATACAACGTGTCTAAATTGTTAATAAATTTGCGAGCATATGCTTGGTATTTTCTGCTCTAAATCTGATAACACTGTTAGTTGTAGTAACTATAAAAATAAGAACATACCCACTTTATATGTATATGTATAACTGCGTAATAACTTTATGTCCCTGTTTTTGTTGATTTATTGTTTTTTAATTAACTTAAAAAAAAGAATGTTCTCAATTTGCCTGTATGTTTTTTTGTGTATTGTTAGGCTATTACTTCGGCGTTGGTAAACTTTCTATTTTTTTATTTGAAAGAGTGCACTTTTGCGGTGGTCCCTAAAAAACCAAGTTAGGATCGCGAGAGAAAAAGGACTAAAAGAAATAACTTGACCTATTTTTTTCTCTTTGTACACTACTCAAAACAATTATCGCATATGCTCGATTTCTTTCATAAGCTTTAATACAAAAATGCTTTGATTTAAATGGCCATAACTCTTTTAATGATTAAGTTATTAAGACAATTAAAAAAGAAAATGTTAAAGAAAGGTGAAGCTATAACTTTGGCGTAACCGTTGTTATTTACTGTTAGCAATACATCCTACGGGGTGATAAAAAAATTTTGAAAAAATGACTAATTTTTAATCGCCCTATATAATGTGCTGTTAAAAGGAAGAAATCTCATTTGTGAATAATTTATGCCCTTACCTATTTCTGATATTTATAATCACAAATTTGACTACTCCCTTTCAACAGCACATCATACAGGGCGATTAAAATTAATTGAGCATATGCAATAGTTGTTTTGAGTAGTGTAGTACGTTGTTTGTGCGGCAAAGCTTCCTATAGATAAGTATATGCTCAGATAATAGAGAAAAAAGGAGAAATATGGAGCGATTTCAGAATCGATAACTTTGGGGTAAAATTACCCTTTTCACCGAAGGTACTAGTAGTAATTTTTGTACGTTTACCGATTTAATAGTAATAATATTAAACTAAAAAATATATAAAGATTTAAAAAAATTAAACCGACTTCACAAAATCACTGACTAACAAGTTAAAAATTAAAAAAAAGAAAGAAAAAAAGAAAAATAAATAATAGTTTAAAAAAACCAAAAAAACACGCTTTATATGCAACCGAACTAAAAATTAGAAAATAATTTTTCATTACAAAGAGTTTGTCACTTCAGAGTAAAAAGCGTGGGGTGCATTTTACTATTTCTTTATAACTTTTCCCTCATAGATAATTGCAAATAGAATAATTATAACATTTAATATATTAAGCACCCCACGATTTTATTCTGAAGTGACAAACTCTTTGTAATAAAAAATTATTTTCTAATTTTTAGTTCGGTTGCATATAAAAGCGTGTTTTTTTAGTTTTTTAAACTATTATTTATTTTTCATTTTTAGTTCGATATATCAATTAGTTTTTAAAAATAAATGCTCCAGTTTATTCACTAAAAAATTCCTTCGCCATTTTGTCAAGAGACACAGAGGATCTGTAAAGGAATTTATTTATCCTGGCGGTCCTAATCAGGATAACGGGATACTGTTTTTAAATTATTGCATTGTCATCGGTCCTTGATACGTGTGCAAAGTTTCAAAGAAATTGAATCGCTGGAAGTTGGTAAAAATTAGGCTCAAAGATTCCGTTACATAGATAGATAGATAGATAGTTA
Organism: Listronotus bonariensis; assembly: GCA_014170235.1. Lineage (NCBI taxonomy): Eukaryota > Metazoa > Arthropoda > Insecta > Coleoptera > Curculionidae > Listronotus > Listronotus bonariensis. The sequence continues at coordinate 122,710 of JACEGR010001678.1, forward strand.
CAACCCAAGCTAATAAAAGCGTGTTAAAAAAAAGAAAAAAAAGAAGTTTGGTAATAACATAATATGTGCTAAACAATGGTAATAACTAAATAAACAAAAGCTTTGAATCCTTTATTATATGTTATAATCCGACTAGTAGGTTAGTTTTATTTTTTTTTTTTTGTTTATTTTTAATGCTGTTTGGTTGTGCTTTTATTTTAATTTTTTTATTTAATTTAATTACGTTTATGATCATGTTAAAGGTTTATTAGTTTCTAGATGCCTCTTGCATCTAAAAATATAACCGAAGAAGGAAAGTGCAAAATGTAAAACAAATTATTTTATGTGGTACATTTGAAAAAAGTCGTAGGTAGGGCATTTAGAACAACGATAAAATATTAAGTTATGTTTTTTTACCTAAACCGCGACTAATAGTACCGACTTGGCAGAGCAAGTTACTCTTGTTCCTAATGCATATTTCGGCAGGAGTTTTACAGATAGGTGCAGTATGACGTAATGAACCTTAAAACCCAAAATACTTACAAATAAGGCAAATGGAAGTGCAGCCATTTTGCGAAAAACCATTTGAGTCTGTATCTCCGTAACCGTGCACTTGAGGCCCACAATTATAAAAAAATTTACCCCTTACCGTTTACGATTTCTAAGAATATTGCTGTTTGTTTATTGACTTTTTTCTACCGATATCTCCCAGAATAATTATTTAAATAATAGGATTGCTTATAATAAAACTTTAAAATCGATAAATTTTCTACAATTTTAAATTTAAACTTTTTTCCTAAAATTAATATTTTCGAAGTTTCAATGCGTGTTTATTGTTGTACTACCGAGTACAAGGTTAATAAGAATAAAGTATGCATAGCGTAATAGCTGAGGGCCAGATGTTGGATGATGTGTTTAGGTCCAGCTAGAATTAACCACCCAGACACAGGATTTTGAAATTAAGGCGTTTTTATAACTTTGAAAATATTAAATTTAGATAAAACAAAAGTATTGAAAAAATGTATAGATTTAAAAGTTTAGGTATTAGTAATTTATTGTTTAAACAATTATAAGCGGAAATATATAAAATTTAGTTATCTATAATAAAGATCCTTATAATTGTGGTCTTCAATTGTACGGTTAAGGAGATACAGCCCAAAATGGTTTTTCGCAAAATGGCGGCACTTCTGTTTTCCTTATTTGGAAGTATTTTACGTTTTTAGGCTCATTACGTCATACTGCACCTATTTGTAAAAATAACTCCTCCGCATTTTGCAAAAAAATTTTTTTATTCCCAGTACTACAAGTTTTAAACTGACATTTTTTTATGTTTTATTGTATTCCTTCAATAAAATATAAAAAATATAAATAAAACCTAACAGGAACAAAGAAAACATGATAAAAGAAGTGTCATATTGCCCCATTAGGGTTTAAAAAATTTTCAAATAGGCCGTTAAGTTGCCAACGTTGCCTAATTTGAATTAGCTCATTTTTTATATATATATATATATATCTTTGGACAATCCACGAAGGCTGAAAGCCTAAATACTAACGTACCGTGGGTGTCTTAAGTTGGGTAAAAGGAAGTTTGTTAACACGGGACTTAAAAACTTGAAGATTTGGGAGGGAAGGAAAGACCTCCGCTGGCAGCAGATTCCACAGTCTATAGAAACTGTAGGGATAAAAGAACGAACGAAATGGGAAGTTCAGGGCCTGTCCAATTGACTGTATAGGGATGCATGCGCGCGACACCACGAGTTTCTCTGTTAGGAGCTGCAAGAGGAGGGACTAAACTGGATAATTCGTCGGAGCAGAAGCCGTAAAAGTATCTATAGAAGAGCGATAGATCACAGCTTAACGATGGGCAAGAGAAGGAAGTCTTTGAGTAAGTAAAGGATCATTAATAAGACGAACAGCCCTTCTCTAAATGACATTAAGAATGCTGAGGGTTGTGGCATCCCCATTTCCCAGACATGAGAACAATATTCCAGAGAGGGTCGAATTTGTGTTTATGCCAGTTAAGGTTATTGTCAAATGTGACGCCCACAAGGTTGAATGTGTCCCCGCTCTGCAAAACCTGGGCACTCATAAGCAAAGGGTAAGTGTCTGATGATTTTTTCGGGACATGAATGTGTTTTGGATGCATTAAATTAAACGAGATTTTTGGCCCCCAATCCAATATCAAATTGAAATCCTGTGAAAGAGATATATGCATCGCCCTGCGTTTGCTTTCCAAGTCGGGTTGACAGATTGATTTGAGAACCTAAAAAGTGGAGTGAAGGGTAAATCGTCAGCATAACTATGAATGGGATAGGTTGTGGAAGAAAGAAGGTCGTTGATGTGAAGAAGAAACAAAGTTGGTGGTAGTACTAAACCTTGAGGCACTCCAGCATTAATTTCGTGAAAGCTTGAAGAGTGGCAATCAACAATGACTGATATACGTCGATGAGAAAGATAACGGAGAGCCAAGAGCAGAGTTTAGTTGGAAGACCGCAGAAGGGAAGTTTATTAAGAAGTGCGTCATTGTATTTTATTTGCATATTTTCAAATCCCTGTTTATGGAAGAAGCAATAAATGTGGTTTATAAAATGTGCATCATAAAATACAATATTAGGCAATAATCTTATTTTAGCCACCATTAACGTCATAACGAGTTAATAATCGAAACCGTTACAAATACAATTTATATTAAACGAATTTTAAATTAAATTAATAAATTTGAATACATTTTCATGCAACACATGCAGTTTGCATTTGATACTGAACTGTTAATAATTATAATTTGTTCATACGTATTTAAACCGTTAATTTTATGGCGGTTCAATAATCTACTTCAATATTTATAGTAAACTGGTTACATTAAATACGAATTATACATCGATTTGTTTGGAGGATTAACATAAGTTTAATTGATTGATTGCTGTGTGATTTGTAATAGTCGGTTCCATGTTTTAAATACATAAATTAAGCTACTGTACATAACTTGGACTATTGACTAAATACTATAGAAATCAACCACAATAATTAAAAAGTTTTGATTATTTCACACATTAAATTAACCTTTAAATACAAAAAAACCTTGCTGCTATTTAAAAGTTAGCAAATATAACCAAACATATAAGGGCAAGTTGTAAACTGACCTTGTTTACATGGGCGTTAAATTACAATGCAACGTTGCCAACGTTCCTTAATTGTATTTTATTTACATTTTTAAATCCCTGTTTATAGAAAAAGCAATAAATGAGGTTTATAAAATGTGCATCATAAAATACAATATTAAGCAATATTCTTGTTTTAGCCGTCATAAACGTCATAAAAAGTTAATATTTAGGACCGTCACTAATGCAATTTATATCAAACTGGTTTTTAATAAATTAATGAATTTAAATAAATTTCACTGAAACACATGCAGTTTGTATTTGATACTGAACTGTTAATAATTATAATTTGCTCATATTAAATTTTCGTTGGCGTGTACGTCTATGACGTATTTAAACCGTTGATTTTTTGGCGGTTCAATAATCCACTTCAATATTTATAGTAAACTGGTTAAATTAAAATACGAATTATACATCGATTTGTTTGGGGGATTAACATAAGTTTAATTGATTGATTGCTGTATGATTTGTAAGAGTCGGTTCCATGTTTTAAATACATAAATTGAGATACTGTACATAACTTGGGCTATTGACTAAATACTATAGAAATCAACTACAATTATTAAAAAGTTTTGATTATTTCACACATTAAATTAACCTTTAAATACAAAAAACCTTGCTGCTATTTAAAAGTTAGCAAATATAACCAAACATATAAGGGCAAGTTGTAAACTGACCTTGTTTACATGGGCGTTAAATTACAATGCAACGTTGCCAACGTTCCTTAATTGTATTTTATTTACATTTTTAAATCCCTGTTTATAGAAAAAGCAATAAATGCGGTTTATAAAATGTGCATCATAAAATACAATATTAAGCAATATTCTTGTTTTAGCCGTCATAAACGTCATAAAAAGTTAATATTTAGGACCGTCACTAATGCAATTTATATCAAACTGGTTTTTAATAAATTAATGAATTTAAATAAATTTCACTGAAACACATGCAGTTTGTATTTGATACTGAACTGTTAATAATTATAATTTGCTCATATTAAATTTTCGTTGGCGTGTACGTCTATGACGTATTTAAACCGTTGATTTTTTGGCGGTTCAATAATCCACTCAATATTTATAGTAAACTGGTTAAATTAAATACGAATTATACATCGATTTGTTTGGGGGATTAACATAAGTTTAATTGATCGATTGCTGTATGATTTGTAATAGCCGGTTCCATGTTTTAAATACATTAATCAAGCTATTGTAGATAAATTGGGCTATTGACTAAATACTATAGAAATCAACTATAATAATAAAAGGTTTTATTATTTCACACAATAAAAAAACTTTGCTGCTATTTAAAAGTTAGCAAATATAACTTAACATATTAACACAAGTTGTAAACTAACATTGTTTACATTTATCCAATAAAATATAAAAAACTATTTCCAACAAGTGATATTATCGAAAACAAGGGCAAGTATAATATGACATATCTTTGGATAATCCACGAAGGCTGAAAGCCTAAATACTAACGTACCGTGGGTGTCTTAAGCAAGGTAAGAGGAAGTTTAGTGACATGGGACTTAAAAACTTGAAGATTTGGTGGGGGAAAGGAAAAGACCTCCGCTGGCAGTAGGTTCCACAGTCTAGAAACTCTAGGGATAAAAGAACGAACGAAATGGTTCGGGGCCTGTCCAATTGGACAGTATAGGGATGCATACGTGCGGCACCACGAGTTTCTCTGTTGGTAGCAGCAAGAGGAGGGACAATACTGGATAATTTGTCGGAGCAGAAGCCGTAAAAGTATCTATAGAAGAGCGATAGATCTCCCACAGCTCGACGATGGGCAAGAGAAGGAAGTCTTTGAGTAAGTAAAGGATCATTATTTAGACGAACAGCTCCTCTTTAAATGGCATCAAGAATGCTAAGGGTTGTAGGGGATGCCATTTCCCAGACATGAGAACAATATTCCAAAGAGGGTCGAATTTGGGACACATACAAAGTGTATAAATTGGAAGGAGAAAAATACTTTTGGCTCGGAGAAGAAATCCAAGCTTTTTGAAGCCGCGGTGGCTATAGATACAATGTGTTTATGCCAGTTAAGGTTATTCTCAAATGTGACGCCCACAAGGTTGAATGTGCTCCCGCTCTGCAAAACCTGGGCACTCATAAGCAAAGGGTAAGTGTTTGATGATTTTTTCGGGACATGAATGTGTTTTGGATGCATTAAATTAAACGAGATTTTTGGCCCCCCAATCCAATATCAAATTGAAATCCTGTGAAAGAGATATATGCATCGCCCTGCGTTTGCTTTCCAAGTCGGGTTAAGAGATTGATTTAAGAACCTGAAAAGTGGAGTGAAGGGTACTATCGTCAGCATAATTATGAATGGGATTGGTTGTGGAAGAACGTAGGTCGTTGATGTGAAGAAGAAACAAAGTTGGTGGTAGTACTGAACCCTGAGGCACTCCAGCATTAGTTTCGTGAAAGCTTGAAGAGTGGCCATCAACAATGACTGATATACGTCGATTAGAAAGATAACTGGAGAGCCAAGAACAGAGTTTAGTTGGAAGACCGCAGAAGGAAGTTTATTAAGAAGTGCGTCATTGTATTTTATTTGCATATTTTCAAATCCCTGTTTATGGAAGAAGCAGTAAATGCGTTTTATAAAATGTGCATCATAAAATACAATATTAAGAAATATTCTTGTTTTACCCACCATTAACCTCATAAAAAGTTAACATTTAAGACATTTAAATTAATTAATTTAAATAAATTTCACTGAAACACATGTAGTTTGTATTTGATACTAAACTGTTAATAATTATAATTTGCTCATATTAAATTTTCGTTGGCAAATTAATAAATTTGAATGAATTTTACTGAAACGCGTGCAGTTTGTACTTGATACTGAACTGTTAATAATTATAATTTGCTCATAATAAATTTGCGTTGGCGTTTACGTCTATGACGTATTTAAACCGTTGATTTTATGGCGGTTCAATAATCCACTTCAATATTTATAGTAAACTGGTTAAATCAAATATGAATTATTCACTGATTTGCTTGGGGGCTAACAAAAGTTAATTGGTTGCTGTATGATTTGTAAAATTTAGTTTCATGTTTTAAGTACATAAATTATGGGCTATTAACTAAATACTATAAAAATCAGCTGCAATATTAAAAAGGTTTTATTATTTCACACATTAAATTGACCTTTAAATATGAAAACACCTTGCTGCTATTTAAAAGGTATCAAATATAACAATATTTATTAACACAAGTTGAAAACTAACCTTGTTTTTAAATTTAATTGCATTTATCCAATAAAACATAAAAACGATTTTAAACATGGAATATTATCAGAAACAAAAGGAAGTAAAATATGACAAACATAAGTCATCGTATCCAAGTATGGATTAAAAAGTAACTCATATGGGCGTTTAATTACAATGCAACGTTGCCAACGTTTCTTAATTGTATTTTATTTACATATTTTTAAATCCCTATTTATAGAAGAAGCAATAAATGCGGTTTATAAAATGTGCATCATAAAATATAATATTAAATAATATTCTTGTTTTAGCCGTCATTAACGTCATAAAAAGTTAATATGTAGGACCGTCACTAATGCAATTTATATCAAACTGGTTTTAAATAAGTTAATAAATTTGAAGAAATTTTACTGAAACATATGCAATTTGTATTTGATACTGTACTGTTAATAATTATAATTTGCTCATATTAAATTTTCGTTGGCTTTTACGTCTATGACGTATTTAAACCGTTCATTTTATGACGGTTCAATAATCCACTTCAATATTTATAGTAAACTGGTTAAATCAAATATGAATTATTTACTGATTTGCTTGGGGGCTAACAAAAGTTTAATTGATCGGTTGTTGTATGATTTGTTAAATTTAGTTTCATGTTTTAAGTACATAAATTATGGGCTATTAACTAAATACTATAAAAATCAACTGCAATATTAAAAAGGTTTTATTATTTCAATTATCCAATAAAACATAAAAACGGTTTCAAACATGTGATATTATCAGAAACAAAAAGAAAGTAAAATATGACAAACAAAAGTTATAGGACAAATTATCGGAATACCCAGATTTAATTATCAGAATATACAGATGCAAAAGTGCGACAAAATACGCTAACTTGTTTCTATGACCTTGAGAAAGAATAAATGGAACATCTGCACCAATGTATGGATCGTATTATTTTTAATTTGTAAAAGGTTAAACCGCACCAAGATGCTAAGGAGAGATATACTTTTATAGTTACTAATTATGCAGCTTTTTTATGTGGGAAAAACGGAACAAAAGAATAATACACTAATTGGGAATTTAAATATTTCTTTATTAAAAAATATTACAAACTAAAAATTATACCTGTTCTTTGAATGTTAAAATATTTTAGTAGATGTCACGTTTAGATCAATTTTTAATAAAATGTCTATACCTGGTTCAACAAAACATGTTTAAAAACGATTAAACTTATATGGGTTTAGAATGTTTAACAAAACGCCATTTAAGAAAAAACCTTGCCCAAAAACTGTTCATTAAATTAATTAATGGTATTCCGTCTTTTTAGCTTAATTGTGTATTAAAAAGTTTTGTGTAACTGGGGATTGAAACAGAATAATTGAAAGCCGAGTAACAAAAGTTTCTAAAAAAACCCCAACGCAATCTTTTAAAGCAATGTAGATGTTGCCTTAGTAATAACCAAACCTAATTGATTTTCGCCAGATTCGCCAGATGCGAAAACTAAGCGTGTTCGTTGAAATCTCTCACCACTGCGTGGTGGATATACACCCCACGATTTAGTACGTGACCTAATGCTCATCTAGGTGTCAGTTAGTCCCATACTTTTGTTGGTATAGAACGTGAACATAAGTTAGTTAATTGTGTTTAGTTGTTTGTAAACTTTTATGTTTTTTATTATTAAAGTGTTAGTATAATGTCTTGTTAATTTTTTTTACCGTTTAATATGGGATATAAATGTGTATATTTATACTGTTCCTCCATCACCTGGCGCGGATCACTTTTAGATTTTCAAAGGACCACTTGAGGTAAATATAAATGTGATATTTTGTTATATAATAAAGTTATTTTTAATTGGTCCGTACATGTTGATGTGCAGGCTATAGATAATATTGGGCACATCACGTAGCCATAATACTTTTTAATATAAAAATGCATTAAAAGTATTTTCTTGATGTAGTAAGTTCTATTTACAAAAAATATGTGGATAATTATGTCTATGGTTTTTCTACATTTGAAACTTATTTTTTAACGCAAAGATCTGGCTCAAGTCTGCCGGAAGAGAGGATCTTTTGGAAAAAATCTGAATTATAAATAATGCGGAGATCGTTTTAAGAACAAATATATAATTTTTATCTCGTCATCCGAAATGAAATGTCTATTTAACACTACGAGCCGATAATATTTTTGAAGCCAAGAAATAAAGACAATTCTAAGAACCTTCCAAAAAAAATACTATTTTATCAGGTAAATATTAAATAAATCTTAAAAAAGTAATACTTTCTAAGACTATTTAACATGAATACAAAGCTTTTACAAAATACTTAGACATGTTACTAAAGTTATTGATATTAATCAGTATGTGCCTAAACACAGGAAAATACTTTTTTTTTTAGCTGCACTGCCATTAAAAGGCAATATTTCAAATAAAAAAAAATTAGGTGTTTTTTCAGTATTTAAAAAAATTACATACTCCCAAAATAAAAAAAAAATCAATTAGGTTTGGTTATTACTAAGGCAACATCTACATTGCTTTAAAAGATTGCGTTGGGGTTTTTTAGAAACTTTTGTTACTCGGCTTTCAATTATTCTGTTTCAATCCCCAGTTACACAAAACTTTTTAATACACAATTAAGCTAAAAAGACGGAATACCATTAATTAATTTAATGAACAGTTTTTGGGCAAGGTTTTTCTTAAATGGCGTTTTGTTAAACATTCTAAACCCATATAAGTTTAATCGTTTTTAAACATGTTTTGTTGAACCAGGTATAGACATTTTATTAAAAATTGATCTAAACGTGACATCTACTAAAATATTTTAACATTCAAAGAACAGGTATAATTTTTAGTTTGTAATATTTTTTAATAAAGAAATATTTAAATTCCCAATTAGTGTATTATTCTTTTGTTCCGTTTTTCCCACATAAAAAAGCTGCATAATTAGTAACTATAAAAGTATATCTCTCCTTAGCATCTTGGTGCGGTTTAACCTTTTACAAATTAAAAATAATACGATCCATACATTGGTGCAGATGTTCCATTTATTCTTTCTCAAGGTCATAGAAACAAGTTAGCGTATTTTGTCGCACTTTTGCATCTGTATATTCTGATAATTTGTGGTTATAGTATCCAAGTATGGTTTAAAAAGTATCTCATGAGGGCGTTTAATTACAATGCAACGTTGCCATCGCTGCTTAATTGTATTTTATTTGCCTATTTTTAAATTCCTGTAATTGAATACAATAAATGTGGTTTATAAAATGTGCATCATAAAATACAATATGAAGCAATAATCTTGTTTTAGCCACCATTGACGATATAACGAGTAAATAATCGATACCATCACAAATAGAATTTATATCAAAGTGGTTTAAAATTGAATTAATAAATTTAAACACATTCTCCTGAAACACATGCAGTTTGCATTTGATACTGAACTGTTATTAATTATAATTTGCTCATATTAAATTTTCGTTGGCGTTTACGTCTATGACGTATTTAAACCGTTGACTTTATGGCGGTTCAATAATCCACTTCAATATTTATAGTAAACTGGTTAAATCAAATACAAATTATAAATCGATTTGTTGGGGGATTAACATAAGTTTAATTGATTGGTTGCTGTATGATTAGTAAAATTGGAATTCATGTTTTAAGTACATAAATTTCCTTTTAAATAAATACTATAGAAATCAACTTTAACATTAAAGAGGTTTTATTATTTCACACATTAAATTGGCCGTAAAATATAAAAAACCTTGCTGCAATTTAAAAGGTAGAAAATATAGATAAATCAAATTTTTTAGTTAATTTTAAATCTAAAAGAATAGTATAGATTATCTAAAAAAAAATTGGTTGTCTGCAAAGTCAGTTTACTGACGATAGTTGAACGTGATATCGGCATAAGAAAATACTGATGGAGTGGTTCGCAATTATCGTTGCTATAAACAATTGACACCACATTCACTTTTCACTGCACTTCATACTTGACGAAAACATATAAATGTATTATTGTATAGCAGCTATCCACGCGGACCGCTCACTCAAGTAGGAGAGAAACAGATGTCGAACGCTGCCGAACGCGGAGGCCGAAAGCGCTCTCGCTTGCACTTCAAGCCTTAAAGCTCATGTTTTTGGTACGTGCAGCCACCTCTATTAAACTATAAGACGTTGTCACGTCAAAATATCTATAGTGTGTCTTGTTTTTTATAAATATACTATAAAAAATATTTAAGATTTTGAAAATATAAATTTATGGAATTTTGGGGATGCTGTCTTTAAACACAGGATATTTTAAAACCATGAGATTAAACTTCTAGGACTTATTTGGTGCAATAGTAGAAAACATTTGAGTATAGGGGCCCATGTCTGAAAAAGTGTCACTATGGAACTACGACCCTAGGACGCGTTGAAATTTAGAAAGACGATGTATTGCCTAAATAGGATTAAATGCTTTAAATTTTTTGCTTTCTGTACATGATATTATAACAATCAATTGTTCGAAATGTCAATGTCAATGTTTAAAAATTTTAATATTTTATTTCTTATTTATTAATTGTTTTTTTTTAATTAATTATTTTGGTTATGGTCTAGAAACCTGCGGCAAATCCGATTTTGATGAATTTTGATACATGAGTTTTTGGGGCGCTGATCACGAATCTGAAAGAATTTTTTAGCGGAAACGTTTCGTTTTTGAGATATCCATCATCAACAATGAAATTTAAACTAATCCTATTTTTACTATATTTCCCCTTCTTTTTGCACAAAATTTTTGATATAAAGCTAAAGTAGTCTACAATATTTGATTTTCACCCCTTAAAACTCCGTTTCTCTACCTAATTTACATTATTTTTGCATTAAATTTTATAGCTTTATTTTGAATCATTTTAATCCCAGTGTGCCATAAAGCCCTATGTGTATGTATGTATAAATTTTAACGCGGTTTGGGGTCGTGGTGCCGTAGAAACACTTTTCTGGAGATGGGTACTTATACCTAAATATTTTCAACTGTTGCACCGAATAATCTCTAGAAGTGTGATCTCATAGTTCTCCAACACCCCATTTAATTTAAAATTATTTAAAATCATTGTATTTTGACTCACTTAAAGAAATGCTAAGAAATTTATTTTGAAAAATAAAATAACTGCGTATACCTATAGAAATTTTGAATTTTATATAAAATATTAAAAAATAATTAACATGAAATACAAACTTTAACACCCTGTATCTAGCAAACAAACCACTTAGAATAAAGTTAATTGCATTTAAGTGTTGTATTTCAGCCCAAGGAATTTCTAATAGCATTTTCTACAGACCTTTAAAGGCTCCCCCTTAAAAAAATTATTCAACTTTCTTAATTAAATATTTAAATAAATATATGATGAAAAAAAATACAAAATATTTAGTACAATGACTGGAAATGTCAAAATAAAATCATTGAGCCTCACATACCTGAATCAATTCATGGTAATTAGTTGGGTACTCGCCAAAAATGAAATTAAAAGTACAAAAAACCCCAAAAAATTAAAACAAGTAAAAAGATACTTCAAAATCGACGTTTCGGTGGCAAATCTGCCACCGTTGTCAAGATAAATTGAATATAAATAATAAAAATAAAAATTAACTATTATTAGGTTTTAAATTTTAAAATTTTTATCTTTTTTTAGGAGATTCTGAAATGTCTTTGACATTAAATGTCAAATATGTTTGTTTGGTTATAGTGTCATAGTAACATAGATAACTGGTTGCTGGTGTATTTATTGTTTATATTACAAAAAAGGTGAATAGTTAGTTAATTTTTAGTCTTCCTGAAGATACTTCAGTATCAAGCAAAGGCAACCAAGTGTTATTTAAATTAACTGAAATTGATGCTACACAATTATCTTTATTTAATAATATATACGCACTTTCTTTGATTTTGCGTTTTTAGAACAAGTTTCCTTTGCTAAAATGCTCGAAGCATCCCAGTTTATTCTATGATTGTTATCAAATGCGTGTTGGCTAACTAACTATTCACCTTTTTTGTAATATAAACAATAAATACACCAGCAACCAGTTATCTATGTCACTATGACACTATAACCAAGCAAACATATTTGACATTTAATGTCAAAGACATTTCAGAATCTCCTAACAAAAAGATAAAAATTTCAAAATTTAAAACCTAATAATAGTTAATTTTTATCTTTATTATTTGTATTCAATTTATCTTGACAACGGTGGCAGACTTGCCACCTAAACGTCGATTTTAAAGTATCTTTTTACTTGTTTTAATTTTTTTTGGTTTTTAGTACTTTTAATTTCATTTTTGGCGAGTACCCAACTAATTACCATCCATTAAATGAATCCGCCGAACTACAGAACATATCTTCAATACCTGAATCAAATCTCCGAATTCACCTCCTCCAGCTGTAAAAGTAAGATGACAAATAAACGGGATTTTGTCTTCCTTGGGCCGATGCAGTTCTAGGTCATACGTTTTTCCTATTACTCCGTAGTATGTTCGATTACATCCTGTAACAAAATATTAATTATATAAGTAGAGTTGTAAAAAGTAGGTGTACGACATTATTACATTTTAAGATAGTGTTTTGTATTAATGCCTACTAAAATTTATTTTATTATAAATTTATGCAATGCAAAAGTACACGCGACATCAAATGAGCAAAAGATCAAGTTACCATACACTTTGTCGATCGGTACTTTTATATATTTACCAAACGTTAGTTGATGTGTTGCTAATTTTAAAATTTAATTTGCATATTAGTTTATTAAAAATAATAGAAAATAATTATAATAATAAATTAATAAGTAAATATATATAAATAAATTTCCCAAATGTAAATTTGGAAAATTATACGATCGTAGAAAAAATATAGTATGCAACACATGCATAAAGCGTATTTTTTTACTCGTTAGATTGCCACACTTGCGTGCCGTAAAAAATTATGAATTTACGAAAAAGTTTTTATTTCCGCGCGTATTTTAGTTCAGGATGAGTCACTTTTCCGCACTAGTTCGGAAAAGTAATTTTTCGCACTAGTTTACAGGGTACTAGTGCGGAAAAGTACAAAAATATCGAGCAATATAGCAGCAAGTCGCAGTAAAGGATTTTTATAAACTCCATGTGTAAAGAAAATTTTTGGCCAAACCAACTTAAGAGGTGAAAGAAACACATTCCGCAGATACCAATATTTCCACAACAAAAGACTCCTTTAATGCGCTAAAACCTGCAAAATCCCATAAATGATACATTTACCATCAATATTTTTAAGTACAAGCAAAGAATACCACTCCATAGAACCCCACAAGTGAGATTTCAGCGTACCCTAAAAATTTTTAGTACCTACCGCGACCAACAGATGGCGAAAGTAGTACGATGTCGCTTTGCTAATACGATTACCATCAGAAATTGATAGCAGTCGCTGACGAGCAGTCGGCCCGATCAGTTAGAGTGAGGATATACGCAAAATTTAATAAAAATAAAATCCCCGATAAATGGACGCAGTATCCATAGGATTATTAAATTTATTATTTCAGAATAGGATATATCGATGCGTTTTTACAAAACATCGTAAGCGACATTCGCCAATTTTACGGGAAACGATTTTTTCTTCCCATCGCGTTATTTTTAAGGAAAAACCGAGATCTGAATGTTTTTATTTTAGATTTCTTCTTAATTTGAATTACAAAACAAGCATATTTAACATTTAATGTCAAAATTTTCAGAATCTTCTAAAAAAAGCTAAAAATTTTAAAATTCTAAACCTAAATAATAGTTAATTTTTAAATTTTTATTTTTATTCAATTTATCTTGACAACGGTGGTAGACTTGCCACCAAAACGTCAATTCTTAGTTCTCTATTTACTTGCTTTATTTTTTTTTGTTTTTTGGTACTATTAATTTATGTTTCGGCGTGTACCCAAATAACTACCATTAATTAAATGAACCGCCAAACCAATATAGAACATATCTTCATCTGAAATAAAGCCAATGAAAAAAAAACGATTCCCGTAAAACTGACGAATGTCGCTTACGATGTTTTGTCAAAAACCCATCGATATATCCTATTCTGAAATCATAAATTTAATAATCTTATGGATATTACCATTTATCGGGGATTTTATTTTTATTAAATTTTGCGTATATCACTCTGACTCGGGCTGATCGAGCGATGATCAATTTCTGATGGTAATCGTATAAATAAAGCGACATTGTACTACTTTTTGCCATCTGTTAGTCTGCGGTAGGTACTAAAAGTTTTAGGGTACGCTGAAATCTCACTTGTGGGGTTCTATGGATTGGTATTCTTCGGTACAAGTAGGGTATTAGGTACTAGCATTGTGTTAAAATAAAGAAAAAATATGTTTTCCTTTACGCTCGTAGAAAAAATGGCGTTTTTACCACGTGCCGAAAGTGCCTTTTTCGCACAAGCCTGCGAGGTAAGGCAATGTATGATTTATATGTTTTTTCTTAATTTACTTTTTTAAACTGTTCTTAAGTTTTTTTAGGAAAAAGTGCTGAATTTCCAGTAATTTTTTCTCTTACTATTCTTTTTTATATACAAGGAAAGGCAGAAATTTGTATCCGTTTACCGCGTCCTTGTCCTATTTCTTTTTATATTATTCATAAATTAATAATTAACAAGCTGACAGAAAATTATAAAACCCTTTATACATTATTCTAAAATAAGCAAATCCGGTACGGTGCCCAATTTATTTTTCTGGGCGAAATAACAAAAAACAGAGGGAAATGAAAGCGAATTTGAATATAAATGTACTGTTGCCGCATCTTTATTATGGAAATTTGTTGATTTAGGAATCTAACTTTTCTTCTTAACACGCTCTCTACCTGAATTCTAAATAAGCAAGAGTAAAGCGACATTTTGTTTATGAAAGAAGGGGCGTAGAAACTATTTTTTAAAAGTTTTGAGCTTTATTAAAATAAATCCATTAAATACTTAAAAATAGGTATTTTTGATAAGCAGTCGAAATCATTAAACAGAAATGAAAAAGAGCCAAAGCTCCTTATTGCTTGTAATTTCTTGCGCTGCAAGGTAGCACCCGTCGGAACACTGTTTGCTCTGGAGATGCAGATTTTCACACTAAACAAAGGTTTCTCTTTGGAGTTAATTGAGAGCACCAACCGGAGCCCGGTTGCATGTTAACATGCTCCTATACGACGGCACCAGGGTGCTAAAATCTGTTAGCATCTGATGCACACAAGTACACTGCAAACGCCCACTGATTTAGGCACCTATTAAATAATGAGGAGACTATTTGTTTTGACCTCCGGACAGTGCGGACGTGCGTAGAAGGTGGACACCACAGAGTTCTTCCCGGAGTGGCGGCTGGAGGTGTCGTACTAACGTTTTTTACCTTCGGGGATCAAGGAAAGATTCACGCTAAATTGACGGCATCTTTCTTCTGGATCTAAGCGCTGTGAGCGAAGATTCCTATAAGCTAATGGTATCCTGTTTGGTGGTGAACACGAGGTATTTCTCAAATGGCGGGAAATAGATGGGCGTGCCATGGGAACTGTCAGTAGTGAAAGTGAAGGTTATACGTAACACTAGCAGCAAATCTTGGTTTGACAGCCGACAATTTATGCATTGCATCGATTGTTGAATTATTTGTTTTCTTTTTTGAATTTCTGGGAGCTACGAGCTCGATTATCCAGATTTTCCGCCGACAAAGCCCTGGAAAGCATAGTCCGGAAGGGGTGGAGTGGTGGATTGGACCTGAAGGGACCAAAACCAAGAAAAAAAATAGAAATATAAATAGAATATTAAATAATGAGCCATCCATTAAATTAAAGTGAGTAAGTTTTTAATGCAATTAAAATTTTAATAAATAATACGCACATTTTTTTATTATTGTAAGTATGGTATATATTTTTGGGATAACAAATTTCCAATATCAATTTATAGCTTAAAAAGACTGAAAGAAATTGAAAATTTAGCATCTTACATTTTCCTTTCTGTTCTATCGATCTAAAATATTTTCAGCATTGCGACGTTGCCGCTTCTATCCAAAAGTCCTAGAAACTTTATTTTTAAATGGAACACCCTTATATTAACAAGTTTTTATATTCGCCCTTTTATTATAATACTTTTTTGTTAATATTGCCCTATACCTATCTCTATCGGTTTTCGAGATAAAAAATAATTTGTGTTAAATATGGTCCAAAACATGGCCCTGATTAAACTTAAGTAAATTAGTGCTCTCAATTCATGAAAAGTTGATGTTTTGGTGGTAGTTTAGACAGACATGATGTATTTAATTAACACCGAGAAATCGACT
The DNA here is from genome assembly GCA_014170235.1 of Listronotus bonariensis. NCBI lineage: Eukaryota > Metazoa > Arthropoda > Insecta > Coleoptera > Curculionidae > Listronotus > Listronotus bonariensis. The sequence goes on from JACEGR010001678.1 coordinate 139,370, forward strand.
CCATATCATACAGGGCGTGCTAAAATTACTATTATTTCACGTTATTCACAAAAAGGGGTCAAAAGATCATTTTTTCAAATGAAACCCCTGTATATTACTCAATAAAATAAAAGATGAAGAAGAACGCTTTAAAAGTGACATATCATGCCCATATACCTAAATCATCAAGTTTTCTTAATAAAGCCGGTTTTTGTAAAAAAATATTTTTAAAAAATTTAATTTCAAGTAACCATGGAAATATCAAACTTATGACAGTTAGGTGACTTTTATAAGTAACTTATAAACAGTTATTGACGGTGTTTAAAATAATCTTTCAAATTATTTATTTTACACGTATCTATTTTTGACAAAAATTCTGGATCGTCCTGTGTAAAATTTTTGGATCCTCCTGTGTAAATATTAAAAGGGTTTCGCAAAAATGCACTCTACCTTTAAAGTCTTCCGCTAAGGGCTTAAGCTTTAGTAAATTTATACGGATGCATTTCGTGATTTTCAAAATTTGTTGTATTGAAGCATATGATACACCCATATCTGCTTCTGCACTACGAATTGAAGCTTCTGGATATGCATAAAAATATGCCAAAACGTTAACAATATTGTATTCATTTGAAGTAACAGGTTTTTAGTAATGTTGGAAGAGAACTTTTAAATTTAAGCCATACCTAATAAAATTATTTTGTAGTCGTACAAACTTCCTCGTCCTCATTGGTGTTAATTCAGGATACATTTGGGTAAATTTTCTGCCGCCTTCTGGCAATGGTTTGATCCACACTGTTCAAGGTAAAATAAATAATTTGCAGAACTAACCAGAACTTCGTTTGAATAATCAATATTTGCGTTCATTTTGGAAGATAACTTAAAACACCGTCAATTACTGTTTATAAGTTACTTATAAAGTCACCAAACTGTTATAAGCTTGATATTTCCATGGTTACTTGAAATTAAATTCTTTAAAAATATCTTTCTACAAAAAGCGGCTTTATTAAGAGGGAGACTTGATGATTTAGGTATATGGGCACTTGATGCTAGTCATTCTTAAAGCGTTCTTCTTCATCTTTTATTTTATTGAGTAATATACAGGGGTTTCATTTGAAAAAATGATCTTTGACCTCTTTTATGAATAACGGAAATATTAATAATTTTAGCACGCCCTGTATGATATGGAGTCGATTTCTCGGTGTTAATTAAATACATCGTTTGTCTGTCAACTACCACCAAAACATCAACTTTCATGAATTGAGAGCACTAATTTGCTTAGGTTTAATCAGGGCCATGTTGCGGACCATATTTGCTTTTAAAATTATTTTTATTTCGAAAACCGATAGAGATAGGTATAGGGCACTATTAACAAAAAAGTATTATGTAATAAAAGGGCTAGAATATCAAAAACTTGTTAATATAGGGGGTGTTCCATTTCATTAAAAAATAAAGTTTTCCAGGACTTTTGGACAGAAGCGGCAACGTCGCAACGCTAACAATATTACCAGATCGATAGAGACAGGAAGGAAAATGTAAGATGCTCTAAGTCTTCAGAAAAATTCTGCGTTCACGTTTTCCATAAACGTCTAACCTACCATCGACCGTGAATTAATATAATCTAATTCTTGACCTTAACCCAAGAAACAAATATAACAAAACATATAAAAAGGCCAAAAAATAGGAAGCGAACGAATATCTCTAAGTACAGATGTACAGATATAATATAACTATACAGGTGTCCCAACTCTATTTATACACGAAATAACTTCGCCTCTGTACAACATACAAAAGTAAGCTTAAAATAAAAATGTTTATTTGGATACACTGCTTTTACTGACAGTACCAGTTGATATACAAGGTGTCTCAAAATAGACTATTTTATTGTCAAGTAGGTTTTTTTAATGAGAACACCCTGTATATTTTAACAAATTTTGGACTCTGCATTAAATTCTACATCAAAAATGTAAATACACTATACGTCAATTATTGCTAGTTTTGAGATATCAACAATATGCTGGATACTGATTAACAATAATTAAGTGAAGAAAAAATGATATTTGGATTTAATTATTTTAAAATGATTTTGTCTACTGTCAGAGTGACAAATAATATAATACCATGTAATTAATTATCCTTTATTGTAAAAACACTAATAAGTAAGTCAGCTATTTAGTTTATTTTAGATACATATTTACTTAGTTAACCTAAAAACCAGTCATAATTGACGTATTACTGTTTTTAGTGCAATTAAGTAAATACTATGTGTCTAAAATAAACTAAATTGCTGACATACACCATTAGTAGTTCTTACAATGGAAGGTAATTAATTACATGGTAATATATCTTTTGTCATTTTGACTTTTGACAGAACTATTTAATAATAATTAGAACCAAAATATTATTTTCTTTCTTCACTTTTAATCGTTAATAAGTAATATATCAGCGTACAGCTGATATCTCAAAAACCAGCAATACTGGACGTATAGTGTGTAATAAATCTTTGATGTAGAATTTAATACAGAACAAAAACTTGTTAAAACATACAGGGTGTTCTATGTAAAAGACAAACTTGATGACAACTTCTATGCATGGGTGCCTAAACCAGTGAGCGTCTGCAGTGTACTTGTATGCATCAAAGGCTACCAGATTTTAGCACTCTGGGTGCCGTCGTATAGGAGCATGTGTAAAATAATATGCCCGGTTTCTGCACTATTTTGGTTCCCTATCAGTAGGCGATAACAAAACACTCAAAAACTTTGAAGAAAACCTTTGGCTATTGTGAAAAATCTGCATCGCCAGATCGGACAGTGTTCCGATGGATGCTACCTTGCCGTGCAAGAAAATTACAAGCAGTAAGAAGAGTTAACTCTGTTTTATTTCTGTATAATGAGGATTTCGAGTGCCTGCCGTAAGAATACTTATTTTTACAAGTATTTGATAAATGGACCTGGGTTCGCTTATTTTTTTACAGTGTCGACAGAGGGGAGATGGACAATAAGCCACCACGATTATACGCCATTTCAATTTATTAGACCATTTTTTGGAGTTTTTGTTACTGCCTACACCGTACTGATGAGAACCAAAAATAGTTCGAAACCTGCGGTTGTGGGATCTCAATTAACTCTGCAAAAACCTTTGGCTAGTGTGAAAATCTGCATCGTCAGATCGGACAGTGTTTCGATACCTTGCAGTGCAAGAAAATAACAAGTAGTAAGGACATTTAGCTCTCTTTCATTGCTGTATAACGACTTCTGGTGCTTGTCAAGAATACTTATTTTTACAAGTATTTGATAAACGGACCTAGGTTCGCTTATTTTTTTCACAGTGTCGACAGAGGGCGAGATGGACAATAAGCTACCACGATTATACGCCATTTTTATTTATTAAAAATTTTTTGGAGTTTTTTGTTATTGCCTACACCGTACTGATGAGAACCAAAATAGTTCGAAACCTGCGGTTGGGGATCTCAATTAACTCTGCAGAAAAACCTTTAGCTAGTGTAAAAATCTGCATCGTCAGATTGGACAGTGTTCCAACGGGTGCTACCTTGCAGTGTAAGGAAATAACAAGCGGTAAAGAGCTTTAGCTCTCTTTTATTTCTGTATAATAAAGCCATTAAGTTATTATAAGAAAAATCTATCAAGTTCCTTTGTACAAATATTTTAAGTACGCATTTTTGTGGTCAAAATAGAACTTTTGTTTTCTATAGCAACATGGTCTGCAGCCCCACCGAGCTACAGCCATCCCAAATTGCTGGTTATCTTCCCCCACGCCCACCCTAAATTAAAATGACATCAATATCAAGCGAAATGCGATTATTTACTTAATATTAATTACTAGGATATACAGGGTGGGCCATAAAGTAGTGAATTACATATTATTTTTACAACTACCTTAATATGGGTATCAAATGAAAGGGGTGGATTCGTAGAATAAAGCTCACTATAAAAAAATTAAAATTCAGGATGGCTGCAGCCACAAAATGGCAAATTACATATTTTTAACAACTTATAAAATCGTCGGTAAGTTCCGCTTTAGTTATAGTAAGGTATTAAATGAACTCAATACAATAAAAAGTGTCAACTAACAACAAAACTTAAAACTTGAAAATAAATAAAAAAATTAAATAGTTTTATTGTACCAAAAGCTAAAAAATAATTCGGTAAGTCCTAGCCACCAGATTGCACCAATCTTCTCATCAATCTGGGGTATTGATCAAACAAGTAATAAAACGAGTGGGCACTTGGCATTTCTATTATATCAAAATGACCGGTGGTCTGTGGTTATGTTTCAGAAACGGCACCTCTGTGGTTAGGGGATACCTATCTAATTGAAATTTACACTTATTCTTCAGATTTGGATGACTATATTTCGGACACTAATAAAGATTTTAAAAATTTTTTTAGCTATTTGAGCTTCATTGCTCGTGGATAAAATATACAGGGTGTTCCATTAAAAAATACTTCAAAATTTCAAAAATTATCCCAAGAAACTAATACTTTTATTTATTTTGTACGATATAAAAAAAGATATGGAGGTGTAAATTTATAACTAGACACCCGGTACTACGGGAATGTATTTAAAGATAAATGTTTTTAGGAAATAAATGAAAGGCACAAGGGATAAACTGGCTAAGTCGGTTTTTGATCAAAATAAGATAGCAGCGCCACCTAATAGAAAAAAATATGTGTTTTTTACCAGAAACTAATATAGGCATTAAAGTAGCGTAGTCCCGAGAAGTAAACGATTAAATTTAGACAATAGTAAACAGCTTTTTTATAATGGTTTTGGACTTAAAAAATATGTTTACTGAAAACTGTCAAACTTGACTTAGCCAGTTTATCCTTTGTGCCCTTCTAATGTTAACCTTAATACCGAAATAAAAGACACTTTATCACTTTAGTGAATTTTAAAATACCCTGTATATATTTTTATAGGTGGTAGACAATGTTATGTTTTCAATATTACTACTTCTCTGGACTTCCATTTTCTTTTATTTTAAGTGATACACAACGTTTCGGATGGTGTCTAACTCCAACCGATTGCAAGTAATAAGTTATCACTTAATGGTTGAACATAGACATCCAAAACGTCGTGTATCAGTTAAAATAAAAAAAATGAAAGTTCAAGCAGACCCTGTATCTAGTTTTGTAATAGAGTCACTATAAATTTCGCCACAAAGATCTACAGCAGATCTTTCCTTCGTATCACACTGCTGGAATAAGTCTCTTGAGTTTCTAGGGTGATCGTTGCTCTTGATATATCCAAAGCTTTTGACCAGGTCTGGCATGCCGCACTTCTTAATAAACTTCCCTCCTATGGTCTTTCAACTAAACTCTGTACTTGGCTCTCTAGTTATCTATCTGATCGTCGTATATCAGTTATTGTGGACGGCCATTCTTCAAGCTTTCACCAAGTAAATGCTGGAGTCCCTCAGGGCTCAGTTCTGGCACCAACATTGTTTCTTCTTCACATCAACGACCTTCTCTCGTCCACAACTAATTCCATTCATAGTTTCGCCGACGATAGTACCCTTCACTCCAGTTTTCAGGTTCCTAAACCCATTACTAAACCTGACTTGGAAAACAAACGCAGAGCGATGCAGATATCTCTTTCGCAGGATCTTAATTTAATATTGGATTGGGGCGCTAAAATCTCGTCCATTTTAATGCATCCAAAACACAATCATGTTCCTTGTCGCGAAAAGAGTCATCAAATACTCATCCTCTACTTATGAGCGGCCAAGTTTTACAGAGCAAAGACACCTTTAATCTTGTGGGCGTCACATTTGAAAGTAACCTTAACTGGCATAAACACATTGTATCTATAGCCACGGCAGCTTCAAAAAGCTTGGATTTCTCTTTCGAGCCAAAAAGTATTTTTCCCTTCTAATTTATACACTTTATATGTGTCCCAAATCCGACCTCCCTTGGAATATTGTTCTCATATCTGGGGCATGGCGTCCCCCACAACCCTAAGCATTCTTGATTCTATTCAAAGAAGAGCTATTCGTCTCATTAATGATCCTTCACTTACAGAAAGGCTTCCTCTCTTGCACATCGTCGGGCTGTGGGGATTTATCGCTTTTTTATAGGTACTTCCATGGCTTCTGCTCTGAAGAATTGTCCAGTATAGTTCCTCCACTTACGGTTCCCAACAGAGAAACTCGTGGTTCCGCGCGTATGCATCCCTATACGGTCCAACTGGACAGGCCCCGAACTTCCCACTTTGTTCGTTCTTTTATCCCTAGAGTTTCTAGATTGTGGAACCTGCTGCCCGCGGAGGTCTTTTCCTTCCCCCCAAATCTTCAAGTATTTAAGTCCCGTGTCAACAAACTCCCTCTTACCTCGCTTAAGACACCCACGGTACGTTAGTATTTAGGCTTTTAGCCTTCGTGGTTTGTCCAAAGATAAAAAATAAAAATAAAAATAAAAACTGTATATTTTAAATACTTTTTTAATTCTTTCGGGAGCTAAAAAGTATTTTTCCGCTTCTAATTTATACACTTTATATGTTTCCCAAACTGACCTCCCCTTGGGAATATTGTTCATATCTGGCATGGCGTCCCAACAACCCTGAGCATTCTTGATTCTATTCAAAGAAGAGCTGTTCGTCTCATTGATGATCCCACACTTACAGAAAGGCTTCCCTCTCTTGCCCATCGCTCGGGCTGTGGGCGATTTATCGCTTTTTTATAGGTACTTCCATGGCTTCTGCTCTGAAGAATTGACCAGTATAGTTCCTCCACTCAGGGTTCCCAACAGAGAAACTCGTGGTTCTGCGCGTATGCATCCCTATACGGTCCAACTGGACAGGCCCTGAACTTCACTTTGTTCGTTCCTTTATCCCTAGGGTTTCTGTGATCGAACCTGCTGCCCGCGGAGGTCTTCCTTCCCCCCAATTCTTCAAGTGTTTAAGTCCCGTGTCAACAAACTCCCTCTTACCTCTTTGCTTAAGACACCACGTACATACATTTAGGCTTTTGGGCTGTGGTTTGTCCAAGGATAAAAAAAAAAAAAACGTTATAAACAGTCACTGACAAAAATATTTATACTTTTCTATTTTTCATAAATTTGCGTCCTTTTTGAAAGATATGATCCGGAAATTCCGGAATTCATATTTGAACATAACTTCGTGAAACATTTGTCCAAAGAGAGTTTCAACAGAAATTTATTGCATTCTGAAAATGCAAAATTTATAACTGTATTTACTTAAACCGGAGTTGTTAAAATAGATCAAAAATTTAATAGAAAATGTTAAAGGCGACAGCAAAGTAGAAATATGTAAATAGAACTTAGTTTATAAAGTGCTAATGAATTAGCTAAAAACGTAGAAAACTAGACATAATAGAGACATTTTGCACCATTTATTTTGCAATTCCGTTGTGGTGAACGTTATTCTGAGACTGCGCAGTAACGCAAACATGATCCGTTATCGTTATTAACCATACCGGACTCCTTTAATTACAGATGAATATCGAAGAGCTTATCGTTATCGTTATCGTTATTGTTAAACTGCGTGGTTGCCGGATTGTAGAAATTTTTAATAACAATTATTTAAGAAGGTTGACATTTTAATGCCGTATTAATTAAAATATCATTTATACCTAGGCTGTAATTAGCGAAAAATCTATAGCAGTAATAAAAATCAAATAGTGTTAAGAAATTAAAACGGACTTGCCCTTTTATGGATATTCTTAATCAGTAATTAATTTAGATGTTACAATCTGGCACACTTGCTTTTTATTCTACTACCAAACCTAACCTTACTTTTTGTGTTTGTATATATTTAAATATGGATTTATATCTTATGAAGAATAAAAGCTAATATTTATTTTTCGTTAACTTTAAAATGAGTGGACTACAGGCAAAAATAAGGTTATGTGTCAAAAGCGCAGACGCAAGATATATTTCTTAAAAGAGGCTGCAAAATCTCTGTCTTAAACTGCTGCCTTAATCGTTATGTTTAATAACGATAACCATAAGGAGGCCAAAAAACGTCTGTTATTTTAAGAAGTGCAAAATGTCTCTAATATTATAAAAATAATATACAGCGCATTTTTTAAATGTCCATCCTCCTTTAATTTTTTTAAACAAATGGATTTTAACAAATTTAACTTTAGGATATGAAATTGTTTCATAAATACTACATTGGAGTGACATTGACAGATAAAAAGTTCAAGGTGGCGGCTGCGTGCAATCTTAAAAAAAAATGAAATGGAAAGGTGGGTCTTGTGGCACATCATTTTAAATTTTTAGACAAGTACTTTATAACCCTAGAATATATAGAGTTATCTTAACAAATATAGCCAGGAAACAATAGAAACCAAAATTGAAAATTCCGGTTTTTTCGAATATCTTCGGAAGTACTCGGAATTTTTTAAACGCAAAACGACATTTTATTGAGCATCAAATTGCGCAACTTTGCCTCCATTTAACCGATCCTGCATCTCTTACGTTTTCCGAAATCCCAATGATGAGCGTCGAATTCGAGACACCCTGTACACTAATAATACAGTCAGCACCAAAAGCTTTTATACGCCGATTTCTTTTAATATGTTTTTATTATACTTATTTTTAATTGCCCAAATAAGCAAATTTATATGAAAATTTGTGATTAACATTATATTAAAGGTTTACTCAATTAAAAAAAAAAAAGTAAAACAACTACAAAATATTTAGTTTGAAATACACAAAAAAAACATACAAAGTAAATGGTGTATGGTGACTGTAAATTAAAGTTGTTTATACAGGATGTCTCTTATAGGTGCGGAAAAATATCACACCAGAAATTTTTTGGGCTAAAGTATGAGGATCTTACCTTAGTCACAGCCTTCTTAAACTTACGAGTCGTGAAGTAAGAAAGACAATGTTGGAAACAACACTGTAAAGTAGTAATATTGAAATATGTTCCTAATAGATTACATGCTAAATATAATTATTTTTTTGTTTTAAACAAAATATTGGTGTTAATGTTTTAGACAACAAATAGGTATAATTTTAAATTCTATAGTTGCCCTAAAAAGCAATAATGTGCCTGCAAAACTTATCAGGAACTTTTCTGCCTTATACAAATTTGTTGGTAAGGATTTAAAAATTTTAAGTTGTTAGGATTTTTTTCTACCACTCTACGCTATATAAATTTAACTAAACATTTATTATTTAGTAATAATTGCAATACTTAAAATAAATTAAAAGCATGTGTGTTTAGTTATAAATAAAAAGCTTAATTTGTATTTCATAAGATGCACTTTAAAATAACAAACCCTTTAAATTTGGTTTTCAACTATAGTTACCCTAAAACCGCCTTAAGTAAATAACTTTCAGAATATATATATATATATATATATATATATATATATATATATATATATATATATATATATATATATGTATATATATATATATATATATATATATATATATATATATATATATATATATATATATATATATATATGAATAATATTTTTACCAGTATATTTATGCGCATTAGTTGATATAGTCCTTAGGATATTGCTTGGGGTAAATAATTGTTTTTGGTGCACTTTACATACTATTGATAGTTAATTATTTGCCCGTAAAATATATATGTCCATTTACCGTAAAAACACTTATCCGGACAATAAGGCACAACCAGGCTTTTTTAATTTCATCGTATTTGGGGAAACTAAATGTTGTTTAAAAACCCTTTGTTTTAATATAACTGGGGTAATTCGTTTTGCAGCCCGAAACGCAACACGTTCGTGGCATAATGTACGCCGTACGCACCAACTATATGCGCACATTTAAACGTAAAAACCAAGATTGACATATTGGCACTGGTCCTATTTACTATAAATTATTTATTTTATCTTTATGTAATAAATATACTTTACGATTAAAATTTTAAAAAGAGAAAAAACCTTTTAAGCAATCGTTTAAACTTGTTTCCGTTTACTTCTAACCTTTACTTGACATTCCCAGTGTGCTGTGTTGCCAGATTTCCTCCTTCACGGCTCATAAGTTTAAGAAAGGCTGTGCGTTAGTCCAAAAGTTGATTGATTTCGGAGATCATATTTTAGCCTCAGGACATTTTCTAAGCACCTTTAAAATACATCCTAAATATTTAATTATAAACTATCTACTCACTTGTGCAATATCTAGGTTCATCCGACGAATCACCACAGTCATTCTTATTATCACAAAAACGGTTCGATTGAACGCACCGTCCGTTACCACATGTGAATTCACTAAGCTTGCATTTGGTCGTTTTGACAGCGGCTTCTAGAATACCAGGCAGGATAAAAATTAGCAGTAGTAATTGGGCCGAAAGAATGGCAGTGCCCGGAAGAGGTGGCATCTCGAGCCCTGGGTCGCGGCTATCTGAAACAAAAATAAAAATTGTTAGTTTTTTGTCGATTTTTTTGATTTTCACGGTCCAATTATAAGCCAATCGAAAAAGCAGTACTAAACAGCATTTTGAAAAAGATACATAATATATTGTTTAATATTTAAAAAATATTATTTTAAAATAGACATCCTAATACAAATGAACCCTCTTTTTAAATTCTAAACAGAACAACACCTTTTATTATAACCTGAACTACCAGAACTGGTAATAATAAGTTACATATCGAGGTGGAAAGTGTTTCATTCCTGTTGAGAAAATAGGTGTACCGTTTCTCGAGACAGTAGTGGAACTTTTACCACAGAAGAAGAAGGAGAAATATAGTAAAAATGGAGAAAAATTCGAATTTCAACTTTGATAAGGGATTTAAACAAAATATTATTTGGCTTTTCTCTAGAACAAAAGATATTTAATGGATATCTCGACTAAAAATTTCGGGATTTGTGATAGGCGCCCCAAAAACCACCGTATACCACATTTGTGAAAGAGGAACGCATCCTTGTTTGTTGGTGACGTCACGTCTATATACACAGCGATGCCCTGATAAAATGCATGTTTTAACGGATATTAAAAACTTAAAATTTAAATTGTATTTTTTCCTTCCAAACTATTGTTTTAAAATATTTTTTTTGGAAATACCACAAACCTCCGAACATTATAGAACAGTTTTTAATAACTGGCATCATGCCTAACCAAAATAATAGGTGTTACTAAAAGTAAAAATTTAGTTTTTGTAGTTGGAAAAATGGCTTATTATATTTAAATAAACATTGCTTTTTATTCAGTTACCTAAATTTTTTATTTTAAAAGCAATTTACCAGAAATCGCGTTCAGCTGTCCCACGTGACTATGTCCCCCACTGATCTTTAACAATGTTTTTAAGTTTTCATAACTTTTAAATCCTACTTTTCTCGGACACCTTGTATAGGTATTATTTTTTACTTTTTTTTTAACCAACTTTTCCATAAAAATTGTCCCTAGGTGCAAACTGTCACCAATAAAAGAAAACGATAAAAGTTTCCAAGACGTTATCAGGAACGAAACTACAAGTTAAGGAAAAAGAAAATATATGAGAAAACGTAAAATTCGATACATAATCTGTCTTTATGTCACCGTCGCTTTGTGTGGAAAGTAAATGTCGCTGCTTTGTAAATAAATAAGTAAAAAGATAAGTTGCATAATGCAGTACTGGGATGAATAGGGAATATAAAAAACCCATTTGGGATTTGGAATCAGGTCAAGCATGTTTTAAAGTTTTTACATTAAATTTAAAGTGAAAAATTTAGAGCAAACCAAAGTACCGTGCATGATATAAATAGAACTATAATTTATTAATATTATCTCCCTCTGCTATACAGGCTGGTTTAAATCGTGAATATTTTTCTTAAAAATAAAAGATAATAAGAAAAAAGTCTAAAGATTTTGTGGTATCGCCTATGGTTACCGGGAAAATTAGGTAAATAATTAATTTAACTTTTTAAATCTGTGAGGTTATTATTTTTAAAAATTGTGTTTTGACTCACTAGCTTGTACTTTATAACACCTTGTATTAAAACAAAATGACAAATGACTCCATTCCCCAAGTTAGATTAAACTGCCTCCACATATCACTTGGTTACAGGAATGTGGTTTAAAGATAATGAACGATATGAATGGTGGTTTCGTATCTAACTCACAACTGATTAGTTAGGAGTCGATTATGGGGTTAAAGTTATTAATAACTTTATGTTAGTGTCTCACATTATATGACTCAAATTTATCCTTAGCAGTTATTAAAATATTGACTGTTTATGTAGATAATTACCCATATAACATTTTTTGCCGGCAAGGCATTGGCAAAAAGGTATCATAAAAACATTAAAATGGGCAATTGGCCGTTATTGGGCCACGTGTTGCAGAAAATGTGATGGCATTCATCATTAATAAGTTATGATGAAAAAATGCGTTTAGGATGATGGCATCCATCATTAATAAGTTATGCTGAAAAAATGCTTTTAGGATGATGGCATTACATTATTTTTTTCCTAATGACAATAAAATGCATTTTTACCGTCCAGGGAACTAAATGTGCATAAATAATGCACATGCATAATGTGTGTTTATGTACAGGGTGTCCCATATAAAATTAAATACTATAATTTTGGAAAACCATAGGAGATACAAGAAAAAGTTAAATGCAGAAGTTGTTCTGTGAAATGTATTTTTTAGTATTTTTATTGTATCTCGTATGGTTTTTCCAAAATTATAGTATTTAATTTTATATGGGACACCCTGTACAAAACACACAATATGCATGTGCATTATTTATGCACATTTTAGTTCCCTGGACGGTAAAAATTGCATTTTATCGTCATTAGGAAAAAAATGTAATGCCATCATCTAAAAGGTATATTTTTGCTAAAACCTTTTTAATGATGGATGCCATCATCCTAATTGCATTTTTTTTCATCATAACTTATTAATGATGGATGCCATCACAGTATCTGCAACACGTGGCCCAATAACGGCCAATTGCCCATTTTGATGTCTTTTGATACCTTTTGCCAATCCCGTGCCGGCAAAAATGTTATATAGGTAAAAGGAGGGTTTATTTACTCCTTTTAAGAATTAAGGCCAGGCTTTACGTATATTATGTTAGATGTCATTTTTTTCAATAGGAACATTTTGGTAAAAAATATTAATTTAAAATTTGTTAAACTTTTTTCTTTTGTTTATCCCAACTTTTCGTGCGGCCCCTGTATGTACCATCTAAGTATACTATACTTTGGGCACTTTATGTTGTCAACACAGACACAAAAATAACAATTTTGATCTGGGGCTCTGGTTACAGTTACTATATATTTTTGGGGTTATTGTTGGTGTTTTGAATCTGTAACCATTCCCGAGATCCTAATAATGATCCTTGAACTTGGTACAGCCAGTATACTTCTCAAAGAAAGATAAAAACCAAAAGGTATATTATTTTTAATATTATAAAGTGCTACTTAGAACAACTTTAGTCCTAGAAGCTTAAAGCCAAAACTTTGAGCATCTTACGAGATATACCACAAAAAGTTTTAAATTGAATAGGAAACCTAATTTTCTAACTTTACTAAACTATTACTCGTTCTAGTAATACCGTGAACTTTATGCCATCTTTATAACTATGCTTGTTCTTATAGACCAGGGTCGATAATATTTGAAACCAAAAAAAAATAAAAAAATAGTAAAATGAAACCCATTATAAAACTTTTGAATTTACACTTTCTTTACATAACCTTAAAATTTATGTAAAAAATTTTTAAAAACCAAGTTTTTAATAATTATTTTTACTGTATCTTTTACAAAAAACATTTTTTTACGAAATATGGTAAAAACTTACCTACCTTTATTTTTCCCAAAATATACTGTAATTTTTTGCATTTAAAATATTTATTTTTACACATTATTTTGATTTAAAATTAAAAAAGTTTTTGTTCTAAATCAAAAATTTACGTGTCAAAATATCTGCATTTTCAAAAAGTCTGTATATATATTTATATATTTATTTATTTATTTATTTCCTTTTATGGTTTGTTGGCATAACATCACGTTGCTTAACTAACTTTTGCCATAAGCACCTAGATAGCGCACTATTAACCATCGTAACCTACCAATACTCTGGCTGGTTGTTTTAGGATTGATTAACAAGATGGCGCTGCCCGTCTAAATTTACTTCCTTGATTCTATAGGGATTAGATTTACACGCTCAGAACTACAGTCAAGTTGTCCACAGTGTACAGCGGTCGTGATAATTCCCAACAAGGATGAAACACGTGTCACCGTCTTTATTGTGACCCGGGGTTATTTATTTGGAGACTCCGTAATTTTAAAGTAACCAGCAATAGTAGTCGCTCCTACCAGGTTATTTATTAATTTTTTTTGTTATTAAGGAGCCTCTATGCCCAGTATCATGTCAAAAAACCCAACCTTTGCCTTTCAAGACTAAATAAAACAACCTATATCGTTCAGATCTGGCCATCGTCTTCGCCAAACGATAGCGCTAGAGTTATTAAACAACTTTTTTTAACCTATTTCTTTAAGCGCCTAAATAATACTTACTAGCAGACCTAAATTATTGAAAATACTTAAAATGCGATGACTAAAACAGGCCGAAAATGCTGCAAAAATGTAGTTACAAATGCTATACTAATATGGTCAATTTTTAAACCAAAATGGGGTAGACTTTGTAACTGTTTTTTTGCAAACAAAGTCTACTCTAGTTCAGTCACCCTCCTGACTGAACTGAGTAGCTTTCCAGTGACGCATGTAGAGCGCTCCCGAATAGCTCAGGCGCATTTCGTTCTACTTTATGGCGTTCCAGTGACTAAGTTAAAAATAAATTTTAAAATATCTTTTTTCTTGTCCAATGATGCGTTCTAGTGAGTAAGTTTTTAAAGCAGATCAAGAGCTTCCAGCCCTGGAGCATGGCGTACAAAAATTTTCGTCAGTGGAAAGCTACTATATAAGATTTCTAAATTCGCTTCTGGACCTTCCCTTATACTTTTCATTAATGAATATTCATGAAAAATGATATTTTACTTAACTTAAAACAAAAATATTTATCCTAATTAAAAGCTATACCATAAACTTTTTACCTCTACTTTAAACAGCACGTCCAGGAGTGATTAATTACATTATTTCTATAATCTGTCACTCTGGTAATCTTCCGGGAGTTAGATATAACAAGCTGCAATTTATATCAGAATTATCTGAAAAGCACATTCCTTGTTCCAGTCTAAAGTAATATGGGTTTAAATTAAGTTTTAGCTTGGGAAATGTTGAATACTTAAGTAACATGATTAATTAGAATCGTTTCACATAAATTAGTAACACATGTGAGTTTAGTTTAAGTAGAATTGTAATTAAATTGTGTGTTGTAAAACTACTAAAACATAAAATTTAATATAATGTTATTTTTAGCAAACAATAGTATAATACAATGGTTTCCAAAGGGTGGTCCGCGAAAATTAAGTCCTTAGAGAGTAAAAAAATTATATTGGAGGTTTTAAACATACGACTGAATATAGAAAAAGTTATGAAAAAAAAAAGAATTACATGCTTATAATTAAAATACAAGTTACTAGCGTTTATAAACTTATCTATTTCTTTGTTTTATGGCTCTGATACTCAGTCACAACGGCCAGTTCTCCCGTTCTGGTCATATAAGATATTGCTTATAAGCTTTCCCGGCTTTGTCCGTGGAAAATCTGAATTATCCAGCTCGAAACTCCCAGACTTTCCTAGCATATGAATAAGAAACACTTCAAACAATCAACAACAGCGATGAAATTCTGAACATGCATTAATCGTGGCTGTCAAGCCAAGGATTGCTACTGGTATTGCGCATAACTGTAACTTTCACCACTGACGCTTTTCCGCAAGGCATGCGCACCTCCTCGACTATACGAAGACATCATGTGTTCAACACCAAAACGTAAAAACCTCAGGCTTTAGGAATCTTTACTCACAGCGCTTAGCCCCAGAAGAAAGAAGCCCCAATTTAGCGTGAATCTTTTCTCGATCCCCAAGGGTACAGCAACGCTCGTACGACACCTTCAGCCGCCTACCCGGAAAGTCTATGTAGACTTCTTTTATTATTTTAGCTAGTTTTATATTTTTCTTTATTACAATGATTATATTTAAAAAATAATATAATATATTACACTCATAGTAAAAAAAGGGGTATTTATTATTATAAAGAAAAAAATAGATGGGTGTCCGTACCTCAGTATTTTCTAATTTTGGGGTCCGTAATCTTAGGAAATTTGGGAACCACTGGTATAATAGACTAGAAGGTATAGGCGCCAATGTGTTAAAAATTATTTTCATAAATTTTTTCTTATTTTATTATTATTTTACTTACGACGATACATGATGCCAGCTTGTATTCTGGTCAGATATTTTCTAAATCGCAATTGTTTAAACAATAAGGAGAGTTTTTTTGCATCAAATATTATCGTTTAATTTTATTTTTTTTTACCAAAAACGACTTTTTACATTTTTTAGAAAAATTAATATTTATCATATAGACTTAAACACTTAAAGATTTCGGGGGAAAGGAAAGACCTCCGCGGACGCCCGGTTCGTTCGGTGGGTAGTTCGGTGCCTGTCCAGTTGAACTGTATAGGGATGCATACGCGCGGCACCACGAGTTTCTCTGTTGGAAACCGGGAGTGGAGGAACTATACTGGACAATTCTTCAGAGCAGAAGCCATGGAAGTACCTATAAAAAGCGATAAATCCCCCACAGCCCGACGATGAGCAAGAGAGGGAAGCCTTTCTGTAAGTGAAGGATCATTAATGAGACGAATATCTCTTCTTTGAATGGAATCAAGAATGCTTAGGGTGTGGCGGACGCCATGACCCAGATATGAGAACAATATTCCAATGGAGGTCGGATTTGGGACACAAACAAAGTGTATAAATTAGAAGGGAAAAATACTTTTCGGCTCGCAAGAGAAATTCAAGCTTTTTGAAGCTGCCATGGCTATAGGTACAATGTGTTTATGCCAGTTAAGGTTACTATCTTATGTGACTCCCACAAGATTGAAGGTGTCTTTGCTCTGTAAAACTTGGCCGCTCATAAGTAAAGAATGAGTATTTGATGACTCTTTTCGCGACAAGGAACATGATTGTGTTTTGGATGCATTAAAATGGACGAGATTTTTGGCGCCCCAATCCAATATTAAATTAAAATCCTGCGAAAGAGATATCTGCATCGCGCTGCGTTTGTTTTCCAAATCAGGTTTAGTGATGGGTTTTGGAACCTGAAAACTGGAGTGAAGGGTACTATCGTCGGCGAAACTGTGATGGAATTAGTTGTGGACGAGAGACACAGAGTTAGCTGTAATTTAGGATAGGAACAAGCTTTTATAAAGCTTGTTTGGTAACCTAAAAAAATTAACTTGAATAATAAAATGGGTAGCCTATTATAGGGAA